>JADFUC010001745.1:0-268587 GCA_019722365.1 Lithospermum erythrorhizon
ATCAATTGTACTTCGTTCAGTTACGTATTGCTCTTTACGACTATGTATATCAATGCCAACAAAATTTACATTAAGAATTCACCTTATTTATTTTAGGGATATTTGGCTTTTTAATGTTTCAATTTGTCAGCTAAATATTTTATTTTCAATGTTTGCCATCTATTTTTCCTTAAATTAGACTGAAATTCTTTATAAGTTACTTTCTCTTTTGATAGATAATATAAAGTCATTTCAGAATTGAATAATTGTTGACATTTTGAGAATTTTGGACTTCTAATAAAATCAAAACTTTAATAGAGTAAAGAGTTCATTTATTTGCATGAGAGAAGCACCAGAAACAACTTAAAGAGCAAACACTATCAACTTTAATCATAAAAGTATCATGATGTAGTCCACAATTCTAGTGCTAACTCTATGTTCTGGAATTTAAATTACTTGGGGATTTCTGGGGGTGATTAAACATCAATGGGGAACCATGGAGTAAGGTGACTATTCCTAAAGGCCGATCCACCCTGCTGTTTCGCGACATTTCTTGCGTCGCTTATTGTTGCTCACTAGTTTGCATTGCCTCGGAGTAGGTTGAAGAAGACGCTATATCTGTCAGGTCCTGCAATGTTTTCAGAGCTTCGACAACTTCACTCATCAGAGGCCTAGTTTTTGGGTTACTGTTAAGACAACGAGCAGCCACCTGAATTGCCTTCTTAGCTCCCCTAATAGAGAACTGTCCTTGAAGCCGTTGATCTATTAGTCTGAAATACCTGTGCTTGTCTGCTAAATATGGTTTTGCCCATTCCAGTAAATTCTGTTGGCCTTGTGGTTTGTTCTTATCCATGGATTTCGTCAATTAGCATTTCTAGTAAAGGTCACACACAAAACTGTAAACGTCGCTCCTTGATGTCAAGTACAATGCGACAGCCATGACAAATTCAGAATTGGAAAGCAAGTCAGGAGAGAAAATTAATTGCCTAACAAATGCCAAGCAAAGTCTACGCTAATTGAAATAAGTAAATGTTAGTAACTTCACATCTTCAAGTGTGATCACCTAACCTAAACATAAATCTGAGAAATGTATTCATCTGCATTGTGATTTGTATGCTTACATTATTGGAAGGATGAGGAGCTAGGTGAAAAGGACTCAAACAATGGTTTTACCTGTCGCCAGGTATTCTGGGGCTGCATACCCATAGGTTCCATAGCAGTCGACATGGTCTTATCTCCCTCGGTCCATCTTTGGCAAGTCCGAAATCAGAAAGCTTCACATTGTAATCCTGGAGAGAAATAGCCTATTAGAGTAAAGACAACTGAACTTTATAATTTCAATAGAGTTTGAAGACATGCATCAACAAGACATTTGAGGATTTAAAATCGATATATAACTGGCCTTTCAGCTTCTTCATGCAGAAAGGCAAGGCCTTCTAACGCTTCAAGTGCAATTTCATCCCTGAGCTTCCATGGAAGGGAGCAAGGCTCCTACAAGATAAAAAAAGACAATTGGTAAATGTAATAGGGTAGAAACTTTCAGATATTGAGCAAGTAAACAGGGAAGAAACAGCAGAGTGAAGGCCAGATGAATATAGAGAAAGACAACAAATATTAGTAATGAGAACACTCATGATAGGGTATGCCCTCCGCCCTTTAAAAAACATCTAACACCTGTATGCCCACATTAGACTGTATTTGAAGATGTGAAACAAAAATTATATAGGAAAAATTGGCACAACGTACCTTCTTTGTTGACGAGCAGAGTAGTGATTTGTCCAAGTACTTCACCAAAATATTTCCACTACATTGTTAAATTTGTTCAATTACTTAAGCAGAAGGCGATTACCAATCAGTAAAATGACAGGAGATAAGATGGGAAGGATTAAGATTTCATTGATTAGAAGTGCACAACAAGGTAGGGGGTTTCTGTCAACTTTAATTAACCAGCACTACCAGAGGCAGCTATCAAATAATAGAGCAAATAGAACTTTGAAGATCTTCTAGTAAGGTATGTAGAACCTAAAAAAGGTAGCTAAAATAATTAGTAATATAGGCACACAGCTAAAGCAGATCTTGGATAAGTGATGAGGAAGTTAATAAAAAATATCTGTTTTGATTAAGCGGCAATATGGGTATATACTTCAAATAGGTGGTTATCTAGACTCCCCCGAGGCATAAACTCATAAAACCAGCATCCTTTGGTCATCCCTCCATGCAGTAGCCGATCAAGCTTCACTAGATTAGGGGTGGAGAGTGCCAAGGAAATACACTTCAGCCTGAAACATAAGAATGCATTTAAGAGAAAAAAATGGACTACAAACTTCCAGATCGAATTTTTGCAATTCTTACGAGCCATTCTCTGTGACTGGAACCATCGTGGTTGAGAGTTTCACACTACCTTTGTTCGGTTGGTGAGCACAGATCCATGATCATTAACCCAACCTTTAAAAGACACATCCAACCACCCTCGCCAGGATACCAGGCCTAAAGTTCCTTGTTGCTGATTTCAGCTCACTAAAGTGAACTTCCCGCAGTTGAGAAGCAACTTTTAGTTCCTGACGATGTTAGGGTAGATGTACTACTTTCCCTGTGTCTTGAGCTTCGAGTATGACCCTAGATTAAAACGGTTGGTCTTTGCTGAAATTATTAGAGGATTTGTTGCTCTCCTGCTACATGTAAGAATATGTTACACAGATTACAAACATTATAGAAACTTGAAACAATGTAGAGAAAGATGTTTATGAAGGCATAATACAGATGCAGTAACTAAAAAAGGGGAAAAAGTGTTGTGAATTGTGATGGGAAGCTTATCCGAAGTGCAATAATAAACAGCAAACAGAATGCATCCTTAGCTGGAGCATCCGAAGACAACAGAATAAAGCAAACAGCAAACTCAAGAATAAACTGCCATGGAGCAATGCAGAATAAATACCGTACATTAAAAAGCCTTCAACGGAATCAATATCCAATGTCAATTCCAGAAAATCAAACTAAAACAATAATAATCAAGTCTCCACCAGCCAGCAAGCATTGGTAGAATCCTGGTTCACTTTAAAACCAATTGGCAATGAGGGAGTAAGCGCAGTATATATTGAGCAGGAAACTAGATGTGGGGCGTGTGACATGCTGGTATTCGGTGACAACATAATAATGCAAACTCAAACAAACTAAGTCATGGTAGTATTGTTAAGTACTAATATTCAAAATATACATCCTAATAATGATAACCAAAATAAATAAATATTAATAGTTAAAGAGCCGTAAACTAAAGCTCAGTTAGAAGACATGAAATGGAGATAAAAAGATACCATCATGTGCATTAGAAGTACAGGAGCCATCAACTTTGGGCCTTGAGTAATGGTGAAGTAAAACCCTGAACAAACAGCCTCTCATTTCTTCTTCCTCTAACCCCTTCTTGGTTTCCTTTAGGTCCCTCATTCAACATTTATATATCGCGCTTCTAACCCCATTTCTCTACCAAAATAAAATTCAACCAAAATAAATGATTAGCCTATACCAAAATCAAAAACATAAAAACATTCCAAAATTTTCTCTTTTTTGTGCTCTTCGCTAAAGAATATAACTTTCTTTTGTATGGCTTTCCTCCTCCTAGTTCTCTCTTTTCCTCCTTCTCTTTTCCTTTAAGCTATAATATAAAAGCTACTGATTAAACCCCATGAAAAAATCTCATCTTTTGCATATTCTTCCATCATTTGCTTCAAATTTATTGTTCAGTCCCAAAAATGGAAGAAAAAACTAAATTCGAAAAAGATAAATATTTCTGGGGGACACAAAATCAAAACATGACTACAAAAACCTTTAAATGGAGAAATGAAGATGACCCAACAAAATTTCTTCACTTATAATTGTCTTTTATTGCAAATATGTTCAATTTCAGATAAATGATAAATTCTGAAATGGATGATTTTGTTAATGTTCTACGTTGTCTATTTCGACCTTGAAACGCCTCCATGGCAGTTAGTCTAATCATGATATGGGAGGTTATTTGAGATGTGCATCGGTAAATTAGTAGCCACCCAGCCTACAGCGCCAGCCAAAAAGCCGAGATATTCCGCCAACAGCCTTGAATTCAGCAATTCTGCCTGCTAGGGATCAGACACTTAGATCACGTGGTAGCATCATGAGCGGCCGTCTCCAGATTGAGATATGACGTGACATTTTGTTAATGTTCTATATGTAAATATTTGGAACTCAGACATAATCCATAGAACAACTGAGTGTACTGAAAATGACATTTCATGAAAAAACATCAACATTTCCCAAAAAAGATATACACTCACGACATTAAAATAAGGTTGCTTTCAAGAAACAATGCAAAATGAAAAAAAAAAAATTGAATTTCAGATGAATACTTAGTATATATAATACATTTTGACAGGATTGGAATCAATTAGAAATTAATTATGTGTGGCACAATATAGAAATAAATGAAAAGACGTGAAGTATAAATAGAGTACTTTATGGTTTTGCATGTGATGGGTAGTGGAATCACTTACGTGTATGAGACGAACTTTACATAAATGAGAGATTTTATTGAATTATTTATGATATGTAAATAGATAATTAGGTCTTTATTACTCTTTAGCCAAATGCAAAATAGATGATATTTTATTTTGAGATTATTACATTAACCGTTTGAAAAAAGTATGATAAAAAAACATAAAGTTTTATTGGTTTAAGATTAGAACCAAAATTCTTAATTAATGAAAATAAAATGAGAAGGTTAGTAAAGAGTTTTAAAAGACAAATAAAAAGGTGAATTATTAGACAAATTGAATGAGCAGTATTTTTTTTATCAAATATTTTTTTAAAATTAACCTTGCGATGAAAATGCGATTAAATAAAGTATGATTAAATAGTATTACAAATTAGAATCTAATCTAACTAAAACCGGGTTAAGTAAGTGTTTTCAAATAAAGTAGAATAAATTATCTAAACGAAAGTAGAAGTAAAATCTCCTTGTAGAAGTTTGAATTAAAAGCTATCTTGCTTAGAATTTATTAGTCGTCGAGCTCTTTCACCAAATATTATATAGCATACTTTCTCCGTTTTTATTTTTGTTCCTAGGACATTGCATGTGGTATTAGTATATTGTACACACATTTATCCCTAATTAATGAATAAATCATTTATTAAAGGACGCTCCTTAAGCTTTCAATTCTTATGAACAATGACATTCCTTAATACACTTTCTATTCATTGTTGCATATTAGTAAGACTATTAAATAGAGGTTTAAAAGTAAAGTTTACATAGATAGTAATTGAAAACTAAGAGCGAAAATATTTTGAAATAAAAAATGCTATGATGAAAAATAAAAAATGAAGGGGAATATTCAAATATATTTCATTTGCATCATTTAAGAAATGAGCAGTAAAATTCCAGATTAGTCGATATTTTTTACAATAATGCATTATTGTTTATGATGTTATTTTTATCTTCATCAAATGATAACCACCACTTCACTTTTGTGCTAAATTAAATGTAACTTTACACATAATAAATTAGGTGAAATGAAAATTAAATTCGATTATTAATGGTTGGATAAAATTTAAACTGTATTTTAAGATACTACACCCCACAATTCTTTTATGGAAATAAAGAGTAATAATTTCCTCAGATCCTATACTCATTTGTGTCTCCTATTTGTTCCATGATATAAATTTGTACATTAAATTTTGAGATACAATAAGCATTTATGATACTCTTTTGGTTTTTTTAGTTATAATACTTTTTGTTTCAATTTTTTATCATTTGTAGTTTTAATACATCATTTAGATAAACTTTCCTTTAAACCCTGTTTAATAGTTTCATTAATGTTGTAATCCACTATTTCTTAATTAAGGAAAAGTATGTTAGGAATGCCATTTTGTTTTGGAGAAATGAAAAAGTTGTATGCAGATAGTATCATTTAACAATTAATTTATCAATTAATTAGAGATATATGTGTAAAAATCCACTATTTCTTAATTTGTGTACAATGATAAGAAAGATAAAAAAACATTCGAAATACTCCATCCGTTCACTTTTAGTTGTCTTACTAGCCATTTACATATAGATTAAGAAAATGAAGAAATAGTCAAAAAGTCTGTTTGAAAATGTAGAATGACAATTAATTGAAAGCAATATGTGGTTGGTTATTAATTTTAATAATAAAAGTAAATAAAATATTGAAAATGTATAATTATAATTTTACATCTTTAGAAAGACAATTAATTTAAATAAAAAATAAGCCTAGAAAGACAAGTATATATGAATAGAGGGAGTATAAAATTACACATTGCATGATGTACACATTTATAGTATGAATATTAAATGTGATGATCAGGATATATCTGATTGGTAGAAATAAGCTACAGTCTTGAAAGTATTAGCGGCCTCGTAACCGTGCGATGTGGGTTCACTCATGAAGCCTTGTGTTGATTGTTGAAGTAGTTAAAAAAGCAGTCACTGGTAAGCCGCATATCATGTAATTATTTCTTTAAATACGACGAGGGGATGCCGATTCTTGTGATGGTTTGACCTAAATTCAAGGGTTTGAATTGAATCAATTTGTATTTATAATGTATAAAATCTGTTAAATAAATTATTATTTTATTATTAAGTCGTAGTAGAAAGTTGATCAAAATGACTTTTAAGAATTGATCCAACATTGATTTTGGGCCAGCCATACGAATGGTGCACAGAACACAAGTACACAACACACTTGCACTTGCAATTGAAGAAGACATAGACTTCGACAAAAAAACATGGATTATGGGTTGCCTTTCAGTTTGCAGTCATGTATCTACATCAGGGCTCAGGCTTGTCCTCACAAAACAAATATACCTATTGAGCTGAATCAGCCCCAAATCACACAAGGGCACAACTGCACAGAGGCCGTTGATGCGGATATGTAGGCAGGCAGGCAGAGCATCTGCTTTGTTTTCTAGGGGCAGGCGGGCGAATCTGCTTTGTTTTTCTTTTATTTTTACACATTTTTTGTTAAGTCTCATCACATATTTGAGTTTGAGTTGAGGCCTTGAGGGAGATTTGGAACTAGTGGGTGTATGAACCGGCCCGGCCCGGCCCATAAGGATCGGTGGCCCGGCCCTTAGGATCGAACCGTGTAACATGTTCGTATTGTAGGACCCATAGACAGGCCGGATGACACATTAAGGAATTCTTGGGACACATTGGTTCGAGACACATGTATCGAGGGGCGTAGTCTGGATTTGGAGTTAACGATACAACGTTTATAAGATTTACAATTTTTTTTTGTAGCGGTACCCGTTTGGATCTGATTGTACACGTTTATTACATATTTGCTTAAATTGAACAAATTACATTTAGCAAAAATTTGTAAAATTGAACAATAACATTTTTAATAGAATAACTTTTTTATTAACTTCAAATAGGTAGTTTAAGATCTGAGACCTTTTCATAGCGTTAAGGCGGCGCATGCAGTTAGCGAATGCGATACAATGATTACGTTCCGGTCCTTTCGGTGAAACACAGAAAGTTACAAAATCTGGCGGTTAGGTTGTGGCGTTCCACAAGTGGTCCTATCGGGTAAGTAAACATGGTGTGTGTTTCGTCACCGTCCTCAAGGCGCTTCCATTTTCGTTTTGGCGTCATAAAGCTCGTCATCAGCAATTGTAATATACTCACCCAGGCCATAAAAGTTGGCACACGCCCGAGCAAGGCGGGAAATTGCTGATCCTTTCGGCGGATGGTCTGTTGGAAATCAATGAGGGGTGATTCCACTTTTTATTGTGCCGTTGCGACAATTGTGTATCAATTCATTTATCAGGTTGGTTAAATGTGATTACTAGAACTTAGTGTTCACCTTAGTAATGTGGTATATTACCCCAATTGTGGGTTCTCATGAAATATTTAAAGGGTTATAGGCGATTCTAGATGCTACTTCGTTAATCGTTATAATAATATGGTGGTCAATTATTATTATTATACAACTTCTTATTATATGAAGTAGAAGGTAGCCTTGTCTGATGATATTCGAATAATATTTCATGAATGAAATTCACTTGAGACTTGTATATTGAGAAATGTATTTCTCAATATTTTATATATTGTCAAATATATATGTTAATAGACATCAATTGGTTAAACTTGCAAGTTTAATCAATTAAACAACTTGATAAGCTATTCGATAGTGACTCGTTAGTATTTTAATTGACTTGTTAAGTGAATTAAAATAGAACAACTCACTAGTAACTCATTATTTAATTATAAGTTCATAACGGTCTAATTAAGTTGCGAGTTAGTGATTTCCCTAACAGCGAATTGTAGGTATGGAATTTTGGGACTTAGTATTTAAAGAGGGATGGGTTTTCTATGACATAAGTCACAAAACCTCCACCCCCTCTCAAAGCCGCCCCCTCCGCCCAGAAATTGGAAAATTTTCTCTTCCAATTCTCATTTCATCAAACTCTAGCAAGTTCAAGTTTTCGGTTCATTTCCCTCTTGGTGTGTGTGTGCAATCAGAGATCTAAATGGAGGTGTTGAATGGCGTTGGGGGGATCTTGTGAGGGCTTTCCACTTGTGAGGCACTACGTGGGAATTGGGTTCAATCCGCTTCCGTTGAAATGTAAAATTCGTATTCATCATTTTTCGTTTTATGTTTAGATTAATTTACATTATTTTGAGAATCAAAGGATATATGAATTGGTGTTTATCACGATTAAATTCATACTAGATTCTAACGAGGATCCACGATAACCTTGAAAACCTCTTACGACACTCCCTAAAAGATTTCTTCTCTTGGAGGCATAGTGAACTGATTTCATAGAACTTAGTTAAGTTGATACTTGTGATTTGTGAACTTGTGATTATTAGAAATGAAAAATAGTCTATTATCAAGAAAAACTTCTGCACATTTTCTACTATAAGCAGTACCTTGTTTTAGCAAGCAGTACCACGACAATTCATAGCGGCTACAACGTTTTACATTAGTACAATGAATGCAAAGCCCCAGTCGGCTCCGGTAGAGTGAGAGTACCAAGTACGGTGGGAGGAGATCTATTTCCTCAAATTGAGGCATCGACATGACAACCCGACGGAGGCCGATGTTGGCACCACGGCTTGGTTGATACTTTGAAGATGTTGGCGAGCGTATTATTGAAGAATGAGGTGAATGGGATGAAAGCGGAGATAACAAGGTTCGCGTGGATGTCGATGTGATGAAGGACAAAGAGGAGAGGATGTTGAGCAGAGATGGCCAGCGATGATGATCTTATGGATGGGATGCGCAACACGATCACGGAGGCTCGCTTCACATTTACTTCCACCTCCACCACCGCCATCAGCCCCTATTGAGACTCGGGATGATGCGCTGCGTATAGCAGTGATGCTGAAACTTGATCGTTGAAGAGGACTTGAAGAAACACATGAATGAATGTGTTTGTGTTTTCATGTATGATGTTAAAGATTTTGAACAATGTTTTTATTTATGTACTTTTGTCTTTGAGCGATTTCGTTTCATGTTATGTTTGAACTTGTTGGTTTAGCTTAAATTATCGTCAGCAGACAATATTTATATTACTATTGTTATGTTTTAACTATATATATATATATGTTTGTCAAATGCGTTTAATATGGTATTATCGGTAGTTTCTTATATTTGTGAATGTTTTAAGAAGATTTTAGTGTTAGTTTAAGTTGTGCTTGGTGTTGTCGACTTATAGTGTGATTGTGTTGGAAAACAAATGTTTATGAGTTGTGTGCATTTTTTCTGTATAAGCGATGAATGCCGTTTACATTGAAGCATTGTGCATTTACTCTTGAAAATTCCATTAGTATGGTATTGGTTTATGAAGCGGTGCAGTAAGAAGGCTAAAGAGGCTTTGAGGCGGGTAGAATACTTACAGACCAGGTGGGCTCGAACCGGGCCGGGGCACAGGCCCGTCCATTGGCCCGTCAGGTCCTTTTAGCGGATAGGGGGGCCGTTCATTGAGCCCTAGTGGGCGAGGCAGTCAGACAAACTAGTGGGCCGGGCCGTATTGTCAATCTAAATATGGGACTAAACTTTGACACAATATCATGAAAAGGTGCGACCGGCAACATTAGTTTTGTAATAGTTCTTATAGTTCATGAAATTCAAAAGATTTAGTACTTATTCTAGATATGAAGTTGCAAATAATAATAATTCTTGATAATTAATGTCCTTGCTATTATACCTAATGACATAAAAGTGGTTCAATTAAAGTTGGAGTTAGTTAAACTTAATTTGAATTATCAAAATGTATTATCTTGTAATTTTGGCAATTATTAATTTAACACCACATCCCAGTGGAAGGATGACCAAAATATTATCTTAGAGAGTTTATTAAATAATGAGTATTAATTTATCAATTTCTCTTGTAGTTAATAATTGCAAAAGAAATAATCACCCCGAATATGATGGTGCAATGGGAGTATTAATTTATCGTTAAAATAGAAAAGGCGAAACAAGCATGAATTATTAAGGTATCACCACATCCACGAGTTAGGACCGACCAAAAATATTATATTAGAGTTTATTAAATAATTGACTCTTGAATTTATCGAAACTACATTGTAAAAAAAAAATCAATAACGTCAGTGGGGCTGGCCAAAAATATTATCTTAGAAAGTTTATTAAAGAATCGAATATTAATTTATTGAGTTTCTACAGTAGTTGATAATTGAAAAAAAAGCAACCACGAATGCACCCCTATCCCGAGTCGAGGACCATTAAAATATTATTTTAGAGTTTATTAAAAATCGAGTATTAATTTATCGAGCTTCAATATTAATTGATAATTGCAAATAAAATGAAAAATGAATTAAAAAAACTGGAAATGATTAATTTAGCACACTTGTCAGTGGGAAGCCAGGTCAAAATATTATTTTAGGCGATTTATTAAATAATCAAGTATTAATTTATCGAGTTTAAAAAAACATAAAAAGGTAGCCACACATGTGTACAAACATTAAACACAATTAATATTATAAACATTAAACACAAATAAACACAAATACATTAAACACCAAAATAAAACATTGATATTAAGAGGGCCATATAATAGTTTATTTGCTGAACAATAACCTTCTTTTCCTCAACTCAATCTGGACAGAATTTGAAGTTGCTAATAAGGTAATCATGCAGTGCGAACCATGATAGTTGCAGAACAGACAAACCTAATCTGGGCAACTAATAATTAATAATCATTTTCTGTTTTTATTTTAATGGGTTCATTTCTAGAATAATTTATGTAATAATAATGACTTACTTTTTTATTTTTAATTACATTTTTTACAATTGTCTGATTTTCTAATTTATGGATTTTTTTCTTTTTGATATTAAGCGATGAGATGACTCAAAATGCCGAGCAGGATAGACTCGAATTTTAACATAGGATTCTCATTTCATTATTGAGACTTATAAAAATTATAATTAACATTAATAAGAAAAATTGTTGCGATTTTTAAATATGAATATTGCATTAAAAGTATAATGACAAGAATATAATGACAATTGAAACCATTCAAATTTATCGACATTTCATCTCACTGCTTGAAATTGATTGATAATATCTCGATCATACTAAATAGTTCTTTTTCGACATATTGGCTCGAAGTGAAGTGTATTTAACCATTTACCATTAGGTATACATTCTTGTCAACTGTATTTATGTACGGAGTATTATTTATAGAAGGTACGATATGATATTATGGTTGACCTTGCTAGCTACCGAGTATTACATTATTTTGGGATAATATAGTTACTTCTTAATTGGGTGAATGGCATTATGGTCACTTGAGTTTATTATAAATAAATTAGATTAAACGAGGTTTTTAAATATTATCATGTAGGTCATTTTGACGTTTGGACTTCCTCAGTCTTTTATACCTCCACATAATTAATAGCATTATATTTCATAAAATTATTTTTATAGCGGTACAATTATTATAGATTATTTTTTAAAATACATTACATATATATATATATATATATATATATATATATAACCACTTTTTTTGTGATGCCAATTATTTTTTGATTTAAATCGATGATTGATATTCATTCATAAACCGTAGAATTACTACCAATACAATTGAATTAGGGAGACATATATATTTAATACTTTTTTGTTATACTTAATTCTTGTTTTAACTAATGAAAAAATCGTCTGTGAAATAATTAAGGTAGGGGTGGGGATCTTGAGTATGAGTCAAATAATCCAAATGGTGTATAATATTTAGATTGAATATTTTTGTACAATATTTCGATTGAATATTTTATGCAATCGATGTCTAAACATATGATTAAGCTGAGATTTTGTGCGAGTCTTAATCAACAGTGAACTGCGATTGTGCTTTTGCTAATAGCCTTTAAAATGAGTTGGAGTTCGTTTTTCTGGCTTGTAATGGTGTGAGCAAAATCGATAGAATCGGGTAGAAGAAATCGCTTCATAATATTAGCCATTAATGGGTTGTTTAGCATTTGGTATGAAGCGGCTAGTCATGGGGCGTGATCGATGACTAATATGTAGTGGGGAATGAAATTTTAGTCGTATGTATATACAATCATTTTATTTTATTAGAAATAGAAATGTATCAAAATTATGGTAAATTTAAAATTATTGCTCGACAAATTGTTTAAAATGTCGAAGTGTAAATGTCTCAAATAAAATAAAAATTATTTTATTAACAACAATAAAAATGGTGTAAATATGGAGAATGATAGTCAATAAGATATTTTATTTTATGTTAAGGAACCTATATGACAATTAAGATAAAACTAGGAGCACAAAATGAGTAATCTAGCTTCGAGGGAATTTCGATTGACGTTCGGGGACTGACGTCATTCACCCCTTCTTAATTTGTAGCTTAGCCCACTAATAGTTATGGTTAGAAAAGGACTTTCCTCTTTGGCACCACACTAAAATCGTGTCTGCAATTTTATTTGATTCGTTTCTTAATTTTTTATATATTCAATAGAAAATGAGTAAGCAAAGGTGATGACAATTCCTAAGAGTTCGTACACCATCTTTTCAAATTCTTAACCTAATAATCAGAATCAACATATGGCATGATTGTTGTGTCGTCTCCTCAGGCGACCACAATAATACAACCAGGGACTATGTAAGATCATGCTTTCATTGTCAATACATCTCATGTGTCTGTTGTAGTAATTGATTATGGTACTTTTTTTTTTTCATTTTACTGATTGATTGTTTGCATTGGTTGAAATACATAAAATGCTTGTTATATACAACATCATAGACTACCACATGATATAAACAAAGAGATTAAGCGTGCAGAGACATATCTCGGTTGTCCAGTCGGCCGCTGCGGTCTTGGCCTCTGCTGGCGTGGGTTCGATCACTGGCAGCCCAGCAAGTAATTGTTCTTGAATCCAGTCGTGCTTACCAGTGTTCTTGGGGTTACACAACCCCGTGTGTAAAATTATTCTAGACCGTCTGAACCATCTCGGATAAACGCCACGTGGTGATGGGTAGCAGTGCGGAAGCGTGATTGAGCGTATATCATAAGAAGTGTAAGACCCGACCGAGAATGGTTTGGCCCTTGGACTTGAAATTTTGTGGGGCAGCTATCTTTTTGATTTACATGTTATTTGATTTTCGATACCCAAATTTTATCTCCTTTGCTCTTAATACGTTTGAGGCTTGAGAATCCCATTTAACAAACTTGTATCTACAATTTATTTTAATAAAGAGTCTTTTATAAATTAAAAAAAAAGGTGTGAAGACTATCAAATAATGACAACCATCATCTGATATAAACAAGAGGGTGTATAGACTATCAAATAATGACAACCATCCATATATATAACATTATTTACCTACCCATGAGGGTGGCAGTGGAGTGGTTGAGGCCAGAAGGTCGTGGGTTGGTCTCTATCAGCAGCTTTAAGTCAGGCACATCATGAGAACTGCTGAGTGTAATTGTAGGCTATTAAATCGGTAGGTTTCTGGAGTGCAGCTGAGAGCGATTAGGGTTATCCGTTAAAAAAAACCATTATTTACACCCTCTTGTTTATATCAGATGTGTTGGACATAACTACGGATGTCAGGCTATCAGCTGATCAAATAATTGGGTATCGACTTGATTATCAACCATAATAATCCACTTGAATAATATTGCCTTAGTGATATCTGATTATTCAAACATAAAATTAAAGTGTCGGTACAAAAAACAAAATAAATACCAGAACAATAATGGAAGTGGGAGAGAAATTGAACGTCTTACATGTATTGGCCGTTCAATTTATCAAATCACGACTCAATTCCGGAGACATAGACTATATATTGAAGTAGATGTGAACATTGTTGAAGTGAAATCACGTTTAATTTATGCGATGTCTAACTTCTGCTGTTCACTGAATTGATCGTTTGTTAATAACTATATATATATATACTCCATTCTATGCCACCTGCTTTCTACCACCAGTAAATCATGTATATTATTCAATCACATGTGTGATATATATGCATTGGCATTGACATAATTGCCCACTTATATTAGCGTGTATATTGATTGATGTAATTATTCTATTTCATTCATATTTGGATCTGATAAATTGCAGATGTTTGGAGTATGTAGTTCAATTGTACGCAGAGTTAAAGAGATAGTCTTCTGTGAGTAAGGTACGTATGTAGTAACTCTTCACTACTAACACACCAAACGTATAGGGCAAAAATATGGCTAGCACCTCAAATTCGGTTGCGATTAATGGGTAAGTGTTTTGAACCCGTTCAATTGATTATGTGGGTAATTTTTAGAATTGTAAGTACTACGTCGGGTTGGTGTTGAGTAGCAATTTTACTATTTGTAATTTTCAAAAAAGTAAAATAAGTTATTTAAATGACCTGACTCACAACCATATAAAAAAAAACCTAACCTTTTCTTTGCTTCTTTTACTATAAAATTACCCCCGACTTTTTGTAAGTTGGTTTTTTATTTTTATTTTTTTTGGTTTATTATTTTAATTACTTGTTGTATATTTAATTGTTTGTTGTTATAATTATTTGTTTAATTAATGATTTAATTTGGTTTAATTAGTTTAAATATAATTTACAAATAATTATGATTTTAATTCGTTTAATTATATTATGAATTTAATTCGTTCTTTATTAGTTTAATTCATTTTGTTTTAATTTGTTACTTTGCTTAGTTATAAGTTTAATTCATTTTAATACAATTTTATTCATTTAATTCGATTTAATTATAATTATTCTTTTAATTCGGGTTTTATTAGTTAGATTAGTTGTTTAATTAGGAATTAGTGAGTTGTGTTTAATTTGAATTAGGTGTCAATTGTTAATGAATTGAATTAATTGCGTTTGAATTAGATTTGAGTTTGAATTAGATTGAATAGATTTGAATTGAATTGTGTTTAGTGGAAATTGAATTGAGTTGTGTTTAATTATTGAATTGGAGTGATGAGTGAATTGTTGTTAATAGATTGAATTAAATTAGAGTTTGGTCGTTGAGTCGAATTAGCAGGTTTGAATTAGATCGAATTAGATTTGAATTGAATTGTGTTTTAATTGGGAATGATTAAGTTGTGTTTAATTGGTGATTTGGGTAATTGAATTTGTTTAATTGAATTGTTAATAGATTAAATTGAATTGAGTTTGAATTAGATTTGATTTGAGATTAGATTAGATTTAGATTAGATTTGAAGGTTGAATTGATCAAATTGATTTGAATTGAGTTTAGATTAGATCAGTGAATTTGAATTAGATGAGTTTGAATTAGATTGAATTGAGTTTGAATTAGATTGAATTGAGTCTGAATTAGATTTGAGTTTGAATTGGATCGAATTGAGTTTAAATTAGATTTGAGTTTGAATTAGATGGAATTCGATTTTAATTGAGTTTGAATTTTGAAAATACAGGTTTTTATGGCTCCTCGTGGTGGTAAGACTCGGACGAAAAAGAATGAGGCAGATGACACGTGGCGGTAGGGGCCGGTTGCGAAAAGTAGTGGTATCAGGACCTTATTGACTTGACTACAAGGCCCTTCCGTTGACATACGTGGTACCACTATAAATCTAAGACGTATCTGCGAGGCACATAATTAGGCTCCTGCGATCGTCGATGTCGAATCCGGGGAGTATCGATGCTCGAGTAGTCAACATCGGTCGTGCACGCCGATAAGGCCTCTGAGCCATATGACGATCTTTGGATCGAGTGGGGAGGATGTTGATGCCCTGAAAGTCGGATATAGTCCCAGTATGGTCGGTCACCCAACGCGGCCTATAGGCCAGGTCAATCATGACAGTGTCGAGGAAAGGAAGATCATTCTTTACCTTATTTGATGGAAAGTATGTACATTTGTATTTATTGAGTTTGTTTATTAATATTTATATTTATCATTTTGTCTGTCGTATTTATTTGTTTTATATTAGACTTCTTAGTCATAGAGTTCCCAGTTCTTCAGCGAAATAAAGAGAGTCGAGAAGATTTGTGGCCACACTATTCGATGGGACCCGATGCAGTAAGTTCTATATGAGAAGCGTTTAGTAGAAGTATAGTGTTATTATTGGAATTATAAAACATTCATATAATATAAATATAAACAAATCGACCCGAAACATAAATTAATATAAAATGATTACAAAATACATTCACACAAATGTATAAATCTGCGTATGAATAAATGAAAACACAAGTTGCGGTGTCTTCAAAACAACACGGTTCTCTTCCGTTCTTTGCTTTACCTCAAATGCTGATGCCTCAGTTGGTCCGCTTACATTGGTTGCTGAGATAAATAACTTTATTGGACTGAGAGAATTTGAGTGAACCGACTCAAATTCTAAGAAAGAGAAAGAAAGAAGGCATTTGTGTGGGAGAAAGTTAAATGAAAACTTAGGTTTTCATTTCATCTCTTCCTATATACCAGTTTAAGTTCCTTGGTAATGACTAGATTCATGAAAGGTTATTTCGATTAAGTCATAAACTTATTTAGACGATGTAGAAGTAACTAACAAGTTACTAATGAGGTTCTCGTTAAACCTTGATTGAACTAACAAGTTAATTGATTTGGTTTTATCTAATTTGTATTTTACATTTATGATGCAAATACCGTCAGTCTCGTTGATTTCAATCAACTCCAATTTAACAATAAGTTAATTCCATACATGGAATATAACTTCAGCGTCATTGTATGTGTGTGACCTTACGGGCTCCGATAATAACTTGATATAATAATAATTGACCATTATAATTATTATATACGTTATGCATGAGATCTAGCAATGCGGCGTAACCACGTGTGCTCATTGAGTTCAATTAAATGATAATAATTACTATTTGAGCATGGTTTGAGTAAACACATTTCGCTAAGCAATGGGTATTTACAACAATTGTCGCAGGATTATTATAGAAATCAAACTACTTTGATTCAACTCAATTTGCCCGTTGGACGATTACTTTTACAGGTTCCTTTATCCGCGATCTCTCTGATCATAGGCTACAACCATAAGAAATGTTTCATGAAACGCTACGAAGCACTCACGACTCTTTACTCGAGGTTAAGCTGAATCGGTGCCGCGAAGTCCCGTAAACCCAGTGGTCAACCTTTCGTTGAGAGGCACGAGATACACTTGTATGTCGAGTTGGACATCTCTTATAATATATCGACACCTCTTGGTATACCTCTTTGTATCACCCGACATATTCGTTATAATCCCGGCTTAAGGTAGGCGTTTGACATAGTCAAAGCAACGACTCATATAGCAGCAGGTTGTTATATCTGAGTCTAAAATTGTTAAAACGCGGTTAGCAAGCGTCATGGGCATAGATATACATATCTTCTATGATTTTTGCGTGGTCAATCCGACCCACTGGTTATGCAAAGCTGATAGCCCATAAGATTGATCGAGCACCCAGCTCTTACGATCGAGAGTTGATCATGTCATTATGTTGGTAAACCGAATCGCTGTCGCCCCAATTGTCGATGTCGACCAAGGTGAATATAGCTACCTTATATTTCCTAGACTTGAATAGGTTCTCTTGTCGACCGCCGGGTTGCCCTCTAGAAATTATTAATGGTAGCCAGAGGGACCTCACTTTTCGTTCGGCAGTACATAACAAGTTATACAAAATTAAGATGGGAAAGGCGTGCCACGATTGGATCGAGATCCGGCGTGAATATGTCGGAGGTATTGGTGCGAGGATGAGTAGAGGCGATAAACTGCTTGAGCCGTGTGAGCGGATGGGGCTTCGCATTATATTCCGCCAGAACAAGGGCCTTCGTGAGCGAGGTGCATGATGAGTTAAGATAAATTTAATTATTATTTTTTACTATTACTATAAATTTTAATTTTACTATGTATTTTAATAGTTATTAACTATGGGAAGCGTCATTCGCAGCTGAATCTTCGTATTGGTCTTAACAAGAAGGAGACAGGCTGACAGAGCGAACTAGCGAAACCTGACCCGAGACTGGAGTAGGCTTAAATTTTCATTCTTATGTTTCTATAACTTAAAGGAGGAGTATGGCCTTTGTTCCGTGGAGAAATGCAGGGAGGCAGACCCATTCTGAGACTCTGCAATGGGACAAAGGCGTTGTAGATCGGACTTCGGCCTTGATGGTAGAAGTTAGAGCGGATGCTTGGAGCGGTTATACACCAGTTGTTGAGCCATTGATGGATGTTGGTCCGTTCTCGGCGGGGCCTACAGGGCATTATGGAAGATATGCAGTGTATGTTAAGCCCAGTCGGAGAACAAGGTCCTTAAGTACAGAATCTACGGGCTGGGGCTTCAAATGTCGGTATGAAGGACGAGATCATAGGCCTCAAGTCCCAGATGGCTAACTTTATGGGCATGTTCCGGGGCTTATATATAGGGTCACAAAGGCATTGCGGTTCAGTTTCGTGATGAAAAGATCCGTCCAGATCTGTGAGGAGTAAATGCGGGACTAATGACATAGTTCAGGAGGAATGACTTCGTTAGCCCCACCCAGGACCCAGCGGCTGTCTTGACCTCATGACCTCGACTTAACTCGGGCAACACCTAAATCACTCAATCTGATACTTGACTCCTACCCGGACCCCAGTGTGCCCCAGTCGACCCTTAGATGTGTTTTGTATTTATATTTTATATTTATGTTTATGAATATTACATGTTTATGTTTGGATATTAGTTTAGTGGATATTTTATGTTTATGTTTGAATATTAGTTGTTTTCGGATATGATTTGTGTTGTTTATGCATATTACTTGTTTATGTTTAAAACCCAAGTGGTATAAAACAATAGAGCTGTCATTTTGTAATCTGGTTTTACAGGTTTGGCGTCGGTCCCATGTCAGTTTGGTGTCGGGAATAACAAAATTAGCAATACATCGCGTGTCGGTTTAATTGTCGGTTTAGCGTCGGGTATTACATAAAAATGTATTTTCTTTTTCTAAAATTTTAAGTAATATAATAAAGTATTATGTACAATAATTATTGTATATATTATTAATATTAAAATAAATATTTCTCAACATGTTCCACATGATAAATCAGGAATAAACTATACTTTCATTTCTTTATATAACATATCACCCACGAGTATTATCGACCTGAATATTTTATAATATTTTATATTTATAATGTCTATAATACTTAACTTATAACTAATTTTCAATAAACTATATTTATTATATGAATAATAAGTTTAAAATAAAAATTAAGTTTAATAGATTTTGAGGGTATGTGGGGAGTATCGGGTTGGCTTCGGTAGGGTTAGATGCTTCGGTTTGGTATCGGTTTGGCGTCGGTTATTATTAAAAAATGTATTTTTCTTTCTTTCTAATGAATTTTTAAGTAATAATAAATTATTATGTACAATAATTATTTTATATATTGTTAAATATTATAATAGAAAATATTTATAAACATTCCGTATTAATTGAATGAACTATAACTCGACTCTTTACTATATAACATATATCCATACGAGTATTGCTCAGCGTGAATATTTGATAATATTTTTATATTTATAATATATAATACTTAACCTATAATAATTTTCAATAAACTATATTTATTATATGTGGAATAATTAGATTAAAATAAAAAATTAATTTTAAGGAGTATTGAGGTATGAGGTGTCGGGTTAGGCGTCGGTAGTTAGAGGCTTGGTTAGGTGTGTCGGTTTGGCATGAGTTTATTATTAAAGCCAGAGCGTGGCAGACGCCAATTTGTCTAAAGTGAAAAAAGAAGATTCAATTATCCTAGCAAACAAAAAAAGCCACTCCCACTCCCGCTCCCTCTGCTCGGCTTCCTCCTCGCCCCGACTCAGGAGTCCAAGGTATGTTTTGATATTATTATGTTCAATTATATCAAATAATGTTCAATTATATTCAATTATGTTGAATTACAAGACTAGCAATTATTCAATTTTTTTAATTTAATTGGTAATCATTTTTATTAATTCAATTATTCAATTATGATTAGATGTCATTCACAACGGAAATAATTAGTTGTCAACACTTTGTGATAATTGGGGTGGACGATTCACCCCACACCTTGGTAATTTATTAATTTAACTTCGTAGTGTGGTATGTTCAATTATGTTATATTCAATTTTGTTTCAATTATGTTGATAGGTACTACTTTGGCGTTAAGGCGGTGTGATCGTAGCAAAACTGACCATAAGCGAGTTTGTGTCAAATGTTCTGCTCTGATGATGATGACCATGTTGATTATTATGGGATTCATAGAATATTTGGGGAATTATTAGGCATTTACATATGTGATAAAGTTGTACTCTTCAAGTGTTATTGGTTTGACACTAGCGGTGGATGCGAGATACATCCAGAATGGAATGGTTCAAATCAAGCACAAGCGAGAGCCTCACAAGGGTGACCTCTTTGTCATAGCGTACAAACCGCAACAAGTATACTATCTTCGTTACATCTCAGCTGGTAGAGAACATAAGCGGTGGTGTGTTGCAATGAAGAGCGAGCAGCTAGAAGTCGAGTTGATTGGACTCGTATGCAAAATCTTGATGTGTCGACTTTAAATAGAAGATATATTCCAAAGGCCAACAACCTCCACAGGTTGTTGATCCATCGAGCGATATTGATGACATCGTTGCGAGGAGGAGATATTCAATTGTAATTGAAGATGATCTAAGACCTAGCGATAGTGATCTTGATCTGATCAAACTACGGATAATGATGTAGACTCGGAGAAGAGAGCTATTAGAAACAATACAGCGGCGGCGCACCGGAAGACTGAGATCAATGTTTTAATTTCAAGTTTTCATGAAATAATTGTAAGTTTGTATTAAGCCTCGTATAACGTTTAAAATGTAGTAGTCGATTTTCTTTGTTTTAATGTCGTGTTTGCATGTTGTGTTGTGTTTGGATGCATTATGATTGTAGGTTGGCTGATTGTCAAATCGGTTTTTTACTGATGTCTTAATATGGCGTCGGTCCGGCATCGGTTTGGCGTCGGTATGTACAATTATATTTTAAAGACTAATGTCGGTTGGACTAATCAGTTGGTAATAAAGGCTAAATTTTCAATATTCCCTCTAAATTATAAAGTGCGGGAAATTTAAATTATTTTATTTAGTGGCGCTTGATGTCGTATGGGTCAGCTTCAATTTCGAATATAACTCTCCTACATATAAACGCTAATCACATGTCCTTTCAAGCTTTAACCTTAACACACTTAATCCACCAAAACAACATTTCTAATTTATTTTGTTTTAGTTTTATTTTTATATATAATCTTATTATTTTGTTTAATTTTGTAGGTAAATTGAAAAATGTAATTATTACCAATTTCATTTTTTTAATCTTTGATAATAATGTTGTTACTCATTTTTTTATTGTTTATTATTTTTCATTTCTTATATTATCATTTGTGTACTAATCTTCTTATTTTATTTAATTTTTTTTGTTTATGTTTATTGTAGAGAAAAATTATTAATTCAAAAGAAAATAGAGGTAATTTTATGTTGTTATTTGTGTAATATTTAGTTGTTTATGTTTATGTTTATTGTAGGAAAAATAGTCAAACACAAAAATAAAAGAGGTAATTTTTATATTATTTTTGTTGATGTTTATTATTGTTTGTGTTTATGTTTGGGTATTGTTTGTGTTTATGTTTGGGTATTGTTTGTGTTTATGTTTGTGTTTATGTTTGGGTATTGTTTGTGTTTATGTTTGGGTATTGTTTGATGTTTGGGTATTGTTTGTGTTGATTTTTGGGTATTCTGGCCATAGTTACAAATGTTCCATTTTCATTGCATTATTTTTTTTCAAAATTTATCATCATAGCGTCGGTAGGCGTTGAATTTACCTAGTTTCACACTATTATATCAATTATTAAGATTCGGGTAGAATTCGGTCTTAAAATATTTTATCCGGTATTAGCGTTGTAGTACAAAATAAATAAAAAATAAAAAATACATTGTCGGTTTGGCATCGGTATTAAATAAATCAAAAAGAAAGTAAAATATGACATGGCGTTGGTGTTAAATAAATAAAAAATAAAGTAAAATATGACATGGCGTCGGCTTGGCGTCGGTAATAAATAAATAAAAATAAAAAAGTCGCGTCAGTTTTAGCGTTGAAGCTTAGAACTTAATAGGTAAATGTGAATTCTATTTGTTAGCATCGGATAGGTAAATTAAATTAGAGTCGAAAAGTAGGCATCGGTGAGATCCGACACATTGTAAGCCAAAAGTGGCGTCGGTGAATTGCTCGGTGTCAGGCGTCATGTTTACTGTGTTTTGTAGTATTGCTTAGACTGTGATCGAGGGAAGAAACTACAGATTGTATGGAAAATTATTGGAATATATTAATGATAATTGGAATCACATGGTTAATTTGAATGTAAAATTGACATGTTGAAGTATGTCAAAGAAGGTCTTTTAGGGAATATGTAATTGAACTCCCACATAGAATGTCATAACGTGAACGACTACTTTATATACAAGACGCCATTACACTGATGTATAATCATATGAATCATTATAACTTGGTATAAGACTAACTTCTTCTCATAAGTGATGTGAAATTTGTTAGATTTTTAATCGATTAGTTATTTGAAATTGTTTAAGAATGCTAAGTCTTATCAGCTCAAGTGCTCAAATACTAATACTAGCTGGCAATAATAAGTTCTGCTTGTGTTTTCCTGCATGTATTGAATTAATTAAATTTTGTGCACTAATGTTGGTGTGGTCATGTCAGTGGTATAAACAGTGGTATTGATCGGAAGCACTGCTCAAAAGTGCAGTTGATTTTTCGGTGAAGAGTATTTTCTACATAATTCACCAGTCCTAAATTATGGAACTTTCGAGGTCTTTATTCTGCTGAGCTTTCAGAGATGGGTGTTAAATGCGATTAGATTTAATAAAAGAAGACAAGTTGTTTTTGCTGGAGAACACAAGCTAAAATTTGCTTAGTTTAGAATTTAATTACTATTTGATAATGTATGTAATTTGTAATTTCTATCTTTAGTGAAAAAAAAATGTTAGTGTGATCGTCGTAACTTTTTTCTTGCATGTCTAATGTATATATATATGTCTTAACTTACAATGTACTTAAAAGGAGAATTAGAACGATAAAATATATAGATAATAATTAATAAGCATAACATAATTACAAAACAAGTATCCCATATATATATAATTGAGCGACATCTATATTAAGCCACACTAATAGTTGAAACAACCGATGCTGGTCCGTTACATATATATGACCATGGTCCCTGAATACTTAATTACTCAAAGACCATACTGGTAGAATATAAGAAACCTTAATGCAACATATGATATAATTAACTCAAAGATGGTGAGTTATTTACGGATTTTCATTGGGTAGATAGCTCCTAATATTACTGCCTCTGAGCTTTCAGCATCAATTGTTGATAGAGTTAGGACAACTTCTTCGCTTAGGTCGTCTACTTTCTGTACAAACTTCCCCATGGTTACATATCTTGAAAGAGGACTTTAGAAGCCGATGCCTGCATTTAAAATAAATTTCAATAAATTATAATAAGAATAATGTAAAAACTATCATGTAGTACCATTTCATCTGAAAGATGTGTAAATATATATCGTGTTAGAGTTTTAGTTCTTGATTGATGTACAACAAATCATCAATCTTGAAAAATTAGTTAGATTCTTGAAAGATTGTGAAAGTCTAAGTGGGTTTCAAGGCTACTGGAATTACTTTTCCTATCATTAATTTATTTTAGAATACTAATTTCATACAGGATTTTTAACATATATAAAAAAAAAATTATTTTTAATTATTTCAATAATATTAAATTAGTTATACAATAACAGTTTTGAATTTGTTCTTATATTTAGTATTGTATTGAAGTAGGTAGTATTTTTTTTAGTACTGTAATTAACTTACATCTAATTAAATAGGTTATATAGTTGGGCTTCAAGATATAGAGGCACTTGAATAATTTCAAACACCTTTGTATGTGCATTACGTATAGTGTGTAGTGTAGATATAGTGAATATAAATACTTGATTGTGAGTTAAGTATGAGGAACATGTGTATATATAATTTTGGATGTTATGAATTATACATAAGTTCCATACTAAATATCTATATATTATTGTATACGATCTTGTTATAAAATATGGTTTAATATCTATTGTGAAGCTTATCAGGCTATTTTAATTGCACTAATGATGATGTTGTTATTTGTTTTCTTGTTTGGTGGTTAGTTGTAACTGTTTTACAAAATTAAATGATAATTGGAGAAAATAAGATTGCATTGCAATCATCATTTCCTTTTTTGTGTAATCATTATGAGATAAGCTAGTGTTACCTAATAATAATCTTGAATGATATTTTATCTAATATAAAACCTCCAACTTATTATAAATACATTTTATTGCACTTGGATCCTTATTATAAATGTTCCTTTACTTGATCATGATACATTTTGTGAGATATTGTGTGCAGAGGAGGTTAATGGTGAATCTCTTATCAATTAGTGGGGGCCCAAACTTTCGGCACTAGCTAACTTTATTGAGGTTCGAACAACATAATAGTCGAGGCATGGCAGTGAAAGGCATGAAAATCGTTCTTACTTGTTAATTAACTTTGCTGTTAAGTTATGACCCAGGACATTATTTATATCTTATCTATTGGAATGTGTCTTCTTAATTCTCCCAAAGGGTATTTGAACATTTATAACATGTGACTCCATTTGACATTATTACCATGTGAGACATTAAATAAACTAACGACTTCATGCATTGCTTCCCATGTTATCATCCAACAAACTAAATTCCACTCACAAGATATAATTCTACCATTTAGTTTAATTAAAATTCAGAAAGTTTAACTTCTCACTTAAAAAATCAATTTTTACTCGCTCCAAGCCTCCAACATAATTTTATTTTAATTCATTCGGTAATATTTTAAATTCATGTTTGATTTATTTTGACATATGTATGTTTTGATGTGTATTATTAGTATATCATTAAACAATTTTTTTAATAAAAATCAAAATTATAGCATGAATTGTTGTTAAGTTAATTATATTCCAAATAAAAGAATCTACTTATGAGTTAAATTAGAACGGATGGACTACTATCAGTATTCCATATGGTTATACCAAGTATATATTAAATTAAAGAGATCTGCTAATGACTTTGAGTTAACGCGTACCGTTGATTCTAAGTTAACTATTCATGAAAAAGACTAACTAATAATTTACTCAATAGTAAGCTAGCTTCTACTATATTGAATTATATTTTGGTGCATACAAAAACTTTTAGACGTGATATACCAAGAAATAAAAACTAGGTAGTAAATTTTAAATAATTAATGATCAAAGATATGAAATCTATTATCATTGTCCACATTATGATGCATTCTATTATTGAGGTGATCATCTTAGTGCAACAAGTAAGAGACTTGCATTGTTCAATTCCCGTTATTGTTCGAATCAACTATTTCCATTTCTCCTTAATTGATGCCTAATAATAAATTAGGTAGATGTGAGGTACACTATTACAAAAATGACTTGGGTAACATGCATAATATATTTGCACCATTTCAGACAAATTTATACCAAATAAAGTTATAAAATTGAAGTAGCTAATAATAAAATATTTACCTTGTTTAGTACTAATAATGGAAGCTCTGGGAGGTTGCCTTAACTGGAAATAGGCTCCTGAATTTGATCATCACTGATTTACAGAAGAACTAGTTGCCTGCCTTGATCTACAGACATTATATGTTCTTATAACAATAATAATATATTCAACAAACTATTTAAGAATGTTTCACTTTTGTGAGAAAACTAAATGGCTAAGTTAGATGTAATTATGAACAAGAAGAAACAAAGTGAGAGTAACAGAGCTAACAAGAAAAGATGAAAGGAGAGAAGACTAATTAAGGAGGAAAAGAAATAGGAGTACAATAAGATACTACTACAATTCAGAAAGAAAGTGATGTAAGAGTGATTTTTTAAAGGGGAGAAGGAAAGGTGGTAGGGAAGGGAGGGGGAGGTCTCGAAGGACCACATAGAGGAAGAGAAAAAGAGAATTACGACAAAACAGGCAGTGATGTTGGATTTAGAACGTCTAACTTACCCAAGTAGAGGATATAGTTTTTTTCTTTTTTATGTATTCCGCTTATTTTTATTTGAATAGAAAATTATCAAAATGTATGTGTAAATTATTGGCTTTAGTTAGTAAATATTTGGTGTGATGGTTCGTATAATTGGTACAAAATGCGCCAGGTCTTTATTTTGAATAGAAGTTAAATTTAAGCGAGGAAAATAATAGATTTTACTATCTTGGTTAAAAGCAAATTTTCAACAACTTAGTATTTCACAGAAAAAGATATTCTTTTAATTCGCGATGTGATTAGAAAATATGCCTTTTAATATACTACATCAAAATTTGCTGCGTCAGATTATTATACACTGGTATCAATTACAAGGATCTCGTTTATGCAAACAAAATATTCTTGGGGTAAATCACATTTCTACGCGTATTATTTAGGTTTTAGTAATTATGGACTTATTTATCAAGTTAATTTAAAATATCTACATTGTCATGGAAAAATTAAGCTGGATCAAAATAGTTAACTTTTGCCTGGAAAGATTGTTGAGATTAATTTTATTTGTGTTGATTTCCTTCCAATAAGAGTTTGATGTGAGTAAATGGTGTATTTATTACTCAAAGTATTCCTTATAGGCTATTTAGTTTTCGCTTGTGTTAAAAAAGGTTTTGTAATTTAAATAAAAAAGTTGTTAGTTTCTTGAAGGATGATGGAATTATGACAGCTGCATGATAATAATATATCATCCACCACCACAACTACATATTAACAATCTAATGTAATTTTATATATTTATAAAAAGGTTTAATATGTACTCCATGGATTTTAAACTATATGCTTGTTCTATATATATCTCCAAACTCTAAAAAATAAACTTCATAGTAAAAATCAAATATAAATATTATTAAAGAGTACGTTCGTTTCAATAGATTATAGTGCTATTTAAGCAGTATATTTTCTGACTGAAAATAAATTTAGGTCCTTCATGTTGTTTTTAATTGTTTGTGACAACTTGGCAGTGATTTAGTACTTAGCTTTAAAGGAAATACTGTATGCTTGACATATAACAAAGGGGCCTTTATTGCGTATGTCTCAATACAAGACAACCATGTGTGTCGTTGGACGTTGATCTCCTCTCCTGATTTGGAAATCTAATTTTTGGCAATAAATTGTGTTGGTTCTTGAATTAATGCAGTACTGTTCTTGACTTTATAGATTGTTTGTGCACCTAAAGTTGACAGTCTAAAGCTCTTTTCTATGTATCTTATCGTGTTATTAATTAAGTTTTACCTCTCGATGATATGAATATTAGTCATAGTTACTCAAAAAAAATATCCCACATTCATACTAACATTGATTTTTTAAATGATGAGTCACTGAAACATTTATAATATGCGGAGAAATATGATTATCGTATTTTAGATTGAAATTGAAATATTGTCTAAACTAAAACTGTATTTGGGAAGATAATTATCGAATCGATCAATAAATGCGACTAGAATTGCAATTTGTTCTTAGTTGGTTGCATAGTAGTATTGCAACTTTAATCAACGATAATGTAACTATTTCAAATTTGATCCCCAAATTGATGGACTTGTAATCATCTCAGATCCGTCTAAACTCGTCATATAATTAATAAATGCGTGTTATTGTTAAGCGATTCCGTCCATTTGAGGATTAAATTGCAATATCATGTAAACTATTAGAAAATTAAATTTGACTGAAATCAACTATGAGTATCAACTTATTAGTCATACTTAATGTGATTAAATTGATAATTAACTCTATTTATGGTAAACTTAAAATCCTTCCGCTATTTAAGTACTCAAAAACAGTGATTAGTACTTGTTGTCAAGACATGGCGTGTTTGGTTCGATCAATGGAGTTTTGGAAGACGTTGATGATGGTAAAAGCCAAAGGGTAATTTCTTCTTTTTTAACCTCGTGGACTTGCATATGATGAATTGATGACTTGACTTTCTTGGACAAAGAAGTCAACATTTCAGGATTGTGTTACACAACCTATTAACAACATTATACAAGCAAAGGAAGCATGCAGAGTGCTGTTAAATTCCTAAGTCATTTAGGCCTCTTAGACATTCATCGAGGTATGTATTTTATTTCTTTGTTTAATTTGGGAAGAATTATTTTGTTCAAAATCAATCCAAATAACTATATGTTTTCAGATTATATTGCCATATGTGCCACTATATGAAGAACCTCATTACAATTATACTTTCCCCAAAATGAAAAATAAAAAGAAGGAAAACTTAGTAATTGATTATGTAATCAACTATGGTCATCATTTCGTTTTGATTGCTAAACCATCTAGTATAATTTCAAATTTGTCCTTGAACCATCTAGCATTTCAATTTTCACATAAACCATTTATCATTTCAACACTCCCTTAAACATAAGGGCAATCTTAAAATTAAGTTTAATTAAGATTAACAGGCAAATGTAAGTTCTTTTAATTAAACATAAATATTAATGAACATTAAAAATTAAAAATACAATTCACCTTCTATTTGATAATCCCCTCCACCATTACTGACCTAATGGCTTTCTTGAGAGTGTTTGTTAAATCTGGCAGCGAAGTCGCTTGAATTCTGGGTCAGATATTGAAAATATTTAGGTGTTTGATAACAGTTCAAAAAAACACAAATTGAATTTTTGACTTTGCCCTACACTAGTTAAATTTACTTATATATGAATCGCCTCCTTAAATCATGTCTATAATAGATAATTAAATAATAAATCTTATTAATTAGATTATAAATAGTGAAATATAAATATAATAATTTGATTAAATAAATATTAAAATAAATAAATTCTAAATATCATTAAATAGATATTTAAAATTTATAAAATTCAATTGATCGAGCATACATACGAAAAAAATTGGATAATATACAAATTCTTGATTAATAAAAATAATCAACATGTACATTTGAGCTTATAATGCAGAGCATCACTCCTTGTTAAAAAAGCGAACATGATTCTTGCTTCTTAAATGCATGTCAGCCTTGCGAAGTCTATTGCTTGATTAAAAAGCGTACTAACAACTTATTTATCTAATTTACTTTAATTAGAAGTCCTTTCTTCTCTTACTTGTATAAAATGACAATCCGAACTCAATGTACGCCATCTGATTACATAACTAATATGACAAATAGCCACCAAAACATGTTGGAAAAGCCAACCACTTCGGTTATCTAGTTAGCAGGGATACTTAATCGAGTATTAACGATATAATACATTGAATAAAATACAAAGAATTAAATTAGAATACAAGAATTAACAAAACAACGATAAAATAATTGGCTGCCGTATTATGATATAATACAGATAAAATACAAAATTAAATTGAAAAATAACATCGATTATTATAAATTGAATGAAAAGGATAAAAATTATTAACTTTTGATAAATTGGAAAGAAGAATTTGTAAAGGCGAAGAAAGGAGAAAGGTGTTTTTTTAGGGTTAGAATTGGATAAGAGGAGAATTGTGAAGTTATTTGATTAAGAGGTAAAAATAAGCTAGGAATTTAATTTTGTTAAGGATTTTGATAAAGTCTTAAAATAGTTCACAATTAATGACAAGCTTGAATTAAATAATGAGCAATGGGTTTATGGCTTATTTTCAAATCTAGCATTGAGCTTCTCCTATTGCTAATAGAAAGAGGGATCCCAGCAAGCACTATCTTTTACCCACGTTCTTTTGGGTATCTCTAAGTTCTAAGCATTACCATATACAATTATTTATGCATAGAACATTTAGACACCTTCCCCCTACATCCAGACCAAAGTGATATGTGTAAAGGCAATTTTCTTTATTTATGATAGAGAACACAAAATAAAATTTATAACAGGGGAAAATTCTCGATGTACAAGTTTTGCTCAAAATAGAAGAGGATTATTTGTCCGAACTATAGGTCATAAGCATTTCTTGACAATTTAATGAGATGTAAAGCTAACTTGACTTGATTGATTTAGATGCTTGAAACATTGATTGATTTGGTAGCTTGGCTTAGTTGAAGCTTGATTGATTTAGTTGGATAGAAGAACTTGGCTTGAAACTTGAGGCGATTTGATTTGGATAAGTTAGAAATTTGGGTAGATGTCATAGTCTTGATGGGCTTAGGAAGCTAGTTGGACTTGGATATAGATCGCAGGGGTACTGCTTGACGTTTTCCGTGTTAGGCTATGCCTGGGCCCATATCTTGGGTGTTTAATCTGAGTCAACAGGCTACTGGACCACTGCACTTGCAGCGTGGGAGTACTGGGATGGTGGGTGTGTGGCTTGAAGGCCTCTTTGTTTTTATGGAGGCTTTAGTCTTGATACCTGTGGCAACGATTTAGGATAAAGAACTCGGCTTGGCTGGCATGGGTGATAGCAGCCAGTGTTAAAGCAAGCGTTAACACCTTTATTCTGACGGATTCGATTTTGAGCGAGATGCAGACTGGTTAGTTGATTTTAGGTCTTAATGACTAGTAATACAAGCGCCTCTTTTGATTCTAAAGATTCGGTTCTTTTTCTAGGTCAGCGTATTTTCGTATTGACCGGACCAGACTTTGATTTACCCACGGCTTTTGGGTCTGTTTGAACCACATGTGGGCCTTGATTTTGAACCCGCAAACTTGTGGAGTCTTAAATTTTAAACATGGTTTATAGATTAATTTCGAAATGGCGTAGGCGCCCAGGCTTCCGTTGACGAGTTTGATCAATAAAATTGGGGTTTTAGGCCCTAATTTTATCAAGCGACTATCTGGTATTTTCACGGAACCTCTTCAAGTTCAAACTTAGGGATTTAATTATTAATAAAACATATTCTTTGGTCGGTCTATTTCAGGAGCAGTTCTGAGAGGCATAAATCAGGGTTTGATTTAATTAAGGGTTTAACCGAGAACCCTAATCGTACGTGATGACATTTTAGTGGTTGACCCTTAATTAACTTGATTAGTCGACAATCAATTTAATTATTTTAATTAATTTTCAGTAATACACAATATACCCTACAATTTCTTTTCCCTTCCGACAACCAACAAATCTACAAGGAAAATCGATCACGTGATTGACTAAGATGGTCATATATTTAGCTCAAGTAATAGTGTGATTAATTGGACAATAATACCTTGATTTAAAATGTACTATCAAATGAATCTTAGCTATCTGGTTAACAGATTATTATATCGTTAAAATTAACGTCAGTCAAAATTAGCTTTGAAATAGTTGTTACATTATTAATTAATATTTTATTAATTTATAGTGGAATACTCAATTTACAAAAACTTTTCAAGCGTCACTTAATTATCCACCCGATAAAGTATGCATTATATGAATGGAGACCCATTGGAAACGCTTCAATTCTCACGCGTGTGTCTTGTGACACGAGGAAGTTGCTACGATGATAAAAGAAAATTAGAGGCGACATTCAAGGTGAAATTGATTTAATAAATAACAAAACACTTAAGTCATTTGTGTTGAAACCTTCGTAAATCTTTCATGTCCTTAGTATATAAGTAATTATTAATTTATATTTATATGTAGATTACATAAAATTATCAAAAATGTATTGTCTTATAATTTTAGCTAATTAATTTAGCACTGTCTAGAGTGGGACAATAAAATATTATCTTAGAAGAGTTTATTAAATAATCGAGTATTAATTTAGCAATTCTACGATTCTGAAAAAAAATGAAAAAGGCAACTTCATTATTAATTTGATGCACTTATCAGAGTATCAGGTTTACTACTTCTGAGTTGATAATTGCAATATATATATATATATATATATATATATATATATATATATCTATCATATTCGAAGAGACGGAACGAAAATAATATTATCTTAGAGAGTTTATTAAATAATCAGTATTAATTTATCAGTTCTGAGTAATTAATAATTGAAAAAATAATAATTGAAAAAAAGCTGTAGAAAAAAGAAAATAATAATTTCTATGGTGATGTAATGAATACTTGTAGATGCATCTTTATATACTAACTATAGATAATAAACTATATAGTTATAAGTTATCTATACAAGATTATAATAATTAGCTTTCTCAATATATAATGCAATAAATATTTTATTAAAAATTGATACTATATTTATATCTACATTTTAATATTAATTCAAAATTCGTTCACTATTTCTCTTTTTAAACTATCTATATTAGACGGTTCACAAAGTAAAGTCTCCCAATTAATTGCATTTCACCCTTGTTAGGGACATAACCACGAGAGGCGTAAGGGTTCATTGTCAACTTAAGGTCACATGCCTTTCCCCTCTATCTACGGCATGACACGTGGCATAGTACCTATTTTATTCAAGATAGATATTTCCTAAGAATAGGCAATAAAATCTAATAACCACACCCTCGTGGACCCGCTAGTCACATGTCATAGATAAATTATGATGACCCAAGAGATTATTAAATCATATTGAGTAATAATGTTTATGTACACATTGAAAAGTTAATTAAAAAACAATCTAAACTAAGATTTTAAAAAAACAAAGATTTTGAAAAATATAACTTTACTATTCATTTTCTAGAAAAGAAAATCATTCCCTTGCGTTTTATATTTTACACATTTGTCTGGTAACAATTCATTTTATAACAAAATCATAGTTTTCGCTATTGGTCATATTCATTTAACGAGTTACAAATTTGATTACAGAAGAGAGCCCCACCCTTTTCGCCATTCCAATTTCCAGGTATCTGGCTCTAAATTTATCCAAATAATTTCTATGGTGAGGAGCCTGTGGATCTCCATCCACTTTTGACGAATGTCACTTTCTTTGAGCCCTTCAATAATGCTCACAAATTTTGTAGTTAGAAATACATATTCCACATTAATTATGGTACATATTGTTAGTTATAGTGGCTTATTCCATATTTGTGCTCTCCTGTAGGTTAATTAGTACTAGGTTGTTAGGGCTAGTCTATCTTTTTGAGCCGAGTTGATTGACCTTCGAGCTCGTTGGCTCGTGAGTCAACTAGTGGTAGAATTTCGATAAATTTCATTATATGATTATTATAATTTAGTTATCGATGTCAATTTATTTATTGACGATTAATGTTAAATCTACGATATCATTTCAATAAAACTTTATGTCATTAAATTTGAAATTGCGTCAGTAATTTAGGCTGAATTCGATTTTTGAACTGGCGGTAGTATTGAGAAGCCAGGGCATGCAGAGCCGTTGGTGATCGGCGAGCCAAAATTCTAACTCAGGGCTCGGCAGGCCAAATCTTAACAATATTGAAAGAAAAAGTTGGAACATAAGAATGGAGTCGGGCACTCTAAACTCAAGTCAATTTCAATGGTGATTCAGTATAAGGATGTTATCATTTGCCAGGGGTTAAGTTCTAATATCGAGGTCTCCATGGGGGTGTGAAGATCTGACTATTTTGGGACCTCGATGGGGCATCGCATCTAAAACTATTGGAGAATCTTTGTGATTTGAAATACGATTCAAATTACTTTAGGTTTTAAATATAAACTAATAATAATGTATTGGACAGTGCAATAATGCTTTTATTGAGTGAAATAAGACATCCAATAATGTCTCTTCTATTGTCTGAAATTTAAAGAGACAAGAATTTGTCTCAAAATTTTAGACGGTCTGAACTCTGGCCCATTCTCTAATTTTTATTTCTTCATTTGAACACTTTTTATTTGATTGGTTAATATTCCTTCCATTTTTTTATTTATCGTTCTAGACTAAATTTTTTATTTTATATATTTGTCATTCTAACATAAAAATAGTTTTTAATATTGCATATTTTATTTCGTGTCTAACCAAATAAAAATTGTAATAATAAAAATTATTAACAATATTGACAATAATATTTAATATTAAACAAAAATATAATTAAAAATTATTAAATAAAATATTTTTAAGAAGAAATAATTACATTATTAATAATAAATAATCAATATTAAAATGAAGACCATGTTATAATGTGTTATATATTTATTAGGTTGAAATATTGGAATAAATTGTAAAATAAGGCATCCAATATCTTATATTGAAAAATGTGTATATTTATAGTTGTTATTAATTATGAAAGAAGAATATAATGAAATCATCTCTTTACAGATAACGTTAGAACATTCAATACTTTAACATGTGGCTGTTTTGTATTTGTACTTGAACAGTGATGGGCTCATTAACATGGTTTGATGGCTTATTAGTTGTCGAGTATTGTCTATTTGTCTTTATTCTTTAACATGTGGCTGTTTTGATTATCCATCAGCTCACTAAAAGTATGCCATTTTCTGGTCTGGTCCGGGCTAATAATTGGACTACTGCAGGTTAACTTTAAGATGACAAATTGACAACAGTTTTTGTTTTGTCAAACCAAATCAATTGTATATATTGCCCATCTACAGTAGTCGACTACCTTCGTGACAATTTGACATTACTTGAACAGTTGAGCAGTCCTTAAATTTGAAGGTCGGTCTGAAATTGTTAAATATTGATCTCGAAAATGATTAAACAATTGCCTTATGTATATTTTATTAATTAAAATCTTAATAACTTCACACGGTTATTAGACTTATTAAAACACGATTAAACAGTCTATACATGGTGAATAGATTTTTTGATTAGTTTAGGAATAGGTAGTTTTAAATATTTATTTTATTTAAGTTATTACCAATTTAATAGTGCATCTAAATAGAAAATATACATCTTTCCTATTATAAAAAAATCGTTCTAATATTCATATAAAAAGTTATAAGGATATAACAGTTAATCATATTTTGATATGGATATTTAATATGGTGAGGAATAGGCCTTTGAACTCAAATTTAAATTAGTTGAAGAAATTTTATTGTATTATTTTTTGTTCCATCACTTTTTGAAACATTATACTCAGTACTTAATTATGTTAGGCATTAAAAATTCATGCTTCCATCCTAAAAAAACATGACAAATATGAGGGAAGGGACAAGGACCATATAAACGATTTGTATACAACATGTGACATATTCTCCTTCACTACTATGTTATCGGAGGTCAAGGGCTAGCGGAGTGAGCAATAATAACTAATAAGCCTCTTTGAGTTGGCTGCACATTAATACTAAGTCATTTGAGTATGATAACATCAGATAATGTGTTCTATCATTGGAAACAAAATGATACCTTTTGACAATAGGACTACAAGTAGATTAATTAATTCATTACTGGACAGTCAAAATTAGTAGACTCATTCATAGTTTGTAGAATTAATGTGAACTTCCTCACTTGTATTGATGATCATATGAGAGTTTATATACAACACAAAATAACCTAATGGGCTATAACATAGTATCAATAATAATATAATTACATCATGAATTATTATATACATCTAGCTACTTCCTAATATAGTTGAAACCCCACTTCAAGCACAGACTGACAAATCCAAAGAAACTGGATGCAGTGGTACTGTGGTACAGTACTTGGTAGATGGTAGAAGAAAAAATTAATCTTAAATTTACCCAGAGGATAACTAAGGCCTAATCTTCCTCTGAAATTTGCAGGATCTACAAACCCAATCTCTGAAATGTTGGTTGGGTTACTCATTGACTTTTAATTGAAATTCTCATGTATTGATCGCCATTCCACTACTTTAATAGCTTGTTTAGGTAATTTGCACCCCAGTCCCAAGTATTATTTAAAAGTTCTTGTGCTCTTATATATTGTTTAATTAGCGTAGTAACTCTATATTATTTTTAGATGTTGCTCTCAAATTATTAACTTAGTTTGAATAATTTAATAGAAAATAAAAAATACAATATTATGACCAACAATTACTTTACACTTTTTATTATTCTTAAAAATAGTATCGTTTTATATATTGTTAAAAATATTTCTATAATATTATTTATAATTTTCATAATAATACTTTCTTGCAATTTATATGAATGCTAATGTTTTAGAATTAAGACTTGATTGTTAACAAATTGCTTATTATATATACTATTTCCAACTCAATTTAATTGATGTTTTTATTTTTTATAATACTTTTTGATCATGAATATTATGAAAAAATGATAAAAAATAATACTATAAAATATTTAAAAATGAATCCAATAATATCAACTGTTTATTAAAAATAAAAAATTAATTGATAATTGAAAACAATAGTAAAAGTCAAAATATCATTTTTTTAATTGGAATGAGCATGTTGTAAAAATAAAAATGTGCCAAAAGGTTAAAGTAATGAGAGTAAATATGTATCAATGCGGGTAAAATAGTTACAAAACCATTCTACGTATTTGGAGAGAAATAAGGTATTTTTCTTGGCCCCGAGTCATAAATAGAGTGTAGTACCTTTGGTAATTTGATGGAAATTTGGATATTTGGGGATGGTGTCTTTATGTTTAAAATAATATAAGGAATAAGATACTAATTAAATAATATCTGAGACAATTAGGTGCAACTTTCAAATAATACAGGGAAATTGGGTGTAATTTACCCAACTTGTTTATTTATAATTTGAGAGGCTCAGATCACATTAATTCCATGTGTAATTGGCTCTATTATGAGACCTTCATGAAATTGGGCTAGTCGTTTCACACTTGGATCCTGATCGATCAGCATTCGGCAGTCCGTGAAAATCAGACACGTAACATATACTATATAGTGGTAGAATGAAATTATATTTAGAAATAAAATATATAAAAAATGCTAGGATAAAACAATATTAAGAGGGGTGAGAGGAGTAAAATTAAAAAATATAAAATAAAAAAATCTGAGGTTTTAGATAAGGTGCTCTTTTCTTTCACATCATAAGGTCACATACAATTTAGATTAGGCTTAAATTAACTTTGTTGTCACCAGCTTGACTGACTCGTCGGTTGTCACTGAAGCCCAACTACTTCCAGTTATTTAGGGAGTTTCGTTCATTTTTTGTGTTAAAATTAGGTCAATCCAGCTTTTGATGAAGGGTAAATCGAATTAATAAATATATTGAAGCTTGTGATCGATTTTTCAAATACATAAAAGTAATTGGGTCAATTTAATGTTTGTACATTATTACATCCTTCATTTAAAATTGATTGAAATGATATGATAGATTAGGATTAGTTAATTGACGATTTGACCTATTATAGATTAGTTTAGAGACGTCGATCGAAGTTATTAATTCGAGCGGCATGTGGATGCGATGAAAATGCAAGGGACCAGCTGCAGGCGATTTAGCAAAATTGATAAACTGTTCAAATAAGTTTGGAAGGAGAAATTAGAATGCTGGGTCTCAAACTTTAAATAGTGATCAGACCTAACTAGTAAGGTTTGATTAGACTCGTTTCTTTATCGAATTGATTAGAACCTTATTTTTCCTGGCTTTTTCATCGAGTATAATCGAACATATTACAAGCAATTGTTGATTGGGGTGAAACCTGTTTGGGTTTGACTAAAGCAATTCTATTTTCTACTATAGTAATAATGTTACCAAGAATGCATAGACTAAAACAGTAGCTATTGACACCAACTACAATAGCAACCCTGGAGAGTGAGAAGTGAACACAACAATGGCACAGAATCACTGATTACTGAATCCAATGCTTCTCAAGCAAAATATAAAGGGGACCCAGATGCCACTATGCAAGTACTTCTGCCTCATAATTTATTACTTTCAACTTTTATGCTGTTGGCTCACAAAAAATGATTATATTGCCTTATTTACTTATATTATGTTTCAAAAGACAATTTTAATTATTTATTTTTTTGTTTTCAAAAGACAATTTTAATTTCAATTACAATTTTTTAAAGGGAATATTTATATTTATATTTATACATTTTATAATGGTGAGAGATTTATATAAATTATAAAAGTTACAAAAAATCACTTTATTAAATTGATGAGAGATTTTCAGGAGATTTTGTGAAGAGAATACTACTAGTTGTTCTTCAACTAACATTTGTGTTATTAGTTTTGTATTTGGGTGGATACATTTCAAAAAAATATTTCCATCCAACTATTCAAAGATTTAACAAAATTAATATTTTTATTGCTAAAATATGTTAGAGGTACTCTCAAATTCGGCACACTAGTATATGGGCTTCATTTCCAAATGTTAAAATATCAAAATCTATGCAATTGTGTAATTGGGAGGAATGTGCAAATAAATAAAGATGATAAAAGGAGTATATATATAACTTAGCATTTCAATATTCTTTGTGAGTAATTGTTGAAGATCAATAACACATTGTGCACATGTCGTAATGAGTTAATAAACAGTTATATATAAAGGCCGTCATAACTCTGTGTAATATTCGGATATCCTCAATTACAAATAATTTTCGACGGTGTTTTTTGGCTGAGGATATCCTCAATTACAAATAATTATTTGCAGCCAGGGATTGAAAGAAATATATTTATTAAGCATATCAGGTGAGATGTCAATGATACAGAGATTATAAATATTAAATTGTCGAGAGAGCATCAAATTATTAAATTAATATTTTGGTTAAATTGATATGATTTAAAAAGTATAATTGCAAATTTATGTGGATCTCAATATATAAAATTCATATTAGTGAAATTAATAATAATAATAATATAATAATTCACCATCAAGTATAAGATTATTTAACTATTACATATTATAATAATAATAACAATAGTTCTACATCATATGTGTGATAATTGCACAAGATAACAGTTATTGCTTAACACATATTATTATAATAATAACAATAGGTCTACATAAAATATATTATTTGTAGTATTAAATTCCTATTAAAATTCATGAATTATCAATTAAAATGTAGATTATTAATTAAAAGATAATATATTTGTCCTAGCACTAGATTTTAGAGAGAAAGATAGTTTAGTTATTAATAGTGTAAGGAAGAAGCAATGTTTTATTAATGACATATATACCATGATGTTGAGTGATGATTTAGTCTTTTATTTTTTTGTTTTTAGTCACCCCTCTCCCACCAAATTTTGCTTCTTAACCATCTTGGTTCTAATTTGGGCAAACTACAACCATAAACTCAATAAAATAAACCTAGCCAAATACATTTATAAATAATAATTAAAGAGATGCAAAGGCAACCCAAAGGTAACATGATCTGTTGGAGTAAAGAGATCATGTAGTAGGATCATTGCACTCCAATGTTTAGTCTTTCTTTTTTGGGAAACCTTTCTTATCTTTTGACAATTAAGTTTTATAGTTTTCAAGTGTTCCAAATAATTATTTATCAAACCCTTACTTTATATCAATTATTATCTGGACAAAATAATACTCTCTTCATTTTAAAATAAATGATTGTTTAGATAAAAAATATTTTATTAAAGAATAGTGAAAAGCTACATTGAGATTGTAAAAAGCTACATTGAAATTGTAAAAAAATATATTGAAATTGTAAATATATTAAAAATGCAATGATGAATATTGTGAAAATTAAATTTTTCCAAATGAACATGTATTTTGAGGCGTAGAGATGAGTTATTAGACTAGAATTTTATATAGAAGGCAGTAATTGTTATATTATATAAATGAAAAATATCAAAAATTGGAGGCGAAACAGCTTAATTTTAAATAAATAAATAATAAAATTATTTTTAATATTAAAATATAATTTCCAAAATTTCACAGAATCTTTAACCATGCCTCTTCTTAATTCCTCCACTGAACTGAGTACTCATCACGATATTAAAAGGTGTAAACCTTTTTTTATTATATGAATATCTCCCATGTTCTGTGTCTGTCTTGGCCTTAACAAAATGAGAATTTAACTAGAATTTCTGAAAAAGATGAAGAAACTATAAAATAAAAAGTGTAACACGTGCTAAACGAATTCAAAATATCATGCTGGAAAAGTAGCTGTTTGTGAATAATTGTGATTGTCATTGTTTCATATTCCATTTGTTGGAGTGACAAAATGTGAAGAGAGCTAATCAGCAAGCAAAACCAGAAAAACTTAGAGACAAGATTATGCACCTCAAATATTAATAATATAACATCCACATGGAGTTTGTAGTTCTTGATTAAGCCAAAGGGGTGGGAAGAAAACATTCCTTATCTCCATATCTACAACTATGATGCCCAAGAAAATGAAAATAATGGTTAATTAGGACATAAGAGCTATTACAAAGTAAAAACAATTATTTCAAACGTGGTGTTGTAATTGCAGGAGCCTTGAATATGCTCCTTCAGGCCGACTGATTAAGTCACCATGGCTGCCTTGTTCAACAATGCGGCCAAATGCACGCTTTTAACAATGGTATCCACCCCTCGGATGGTGGATAACCGGTGAGCCACAAGAACGGTTCAATGCTGCGGCCTCACTTGGGCGTTCAAAACTGCAGCACATTCGTTCTCGTCTGTTGCATGGCCCTCTCGTCTAACAAGAGATCGCAGGGTCCTTAAGAACTGCCCGAGCAATGGCGATTCTTTGTTCTGACCTCCGGATAATTAGACTCTAAGCCTACAGAGTCTTTGTAACCTTCAGGCAATCCACGTAAAGCGTGTAAGCGATTTTGCTGCACAACCCGATTACCTCTGCTTCTGTTGCACCCTCTTTACCGTAAGCAATGTTCTCAAGAATGCTGGCTGCAAAAGTGCTGAAAACAACGGTAGACCAGCCCAATTTTCCGTCGGAGAGATTTCAAATTCAACCTCCTGATATCCTTCCCATCTATCATGACTTTTCCACCTATTGGATCATAGAATCGCTCGATCAATGCTATAACTGAACTCTTTCCTGAACCACTAGCTCCGACAAGAGCTTGACTCCGACCTGCACGTATCCTGAGGTTAAAGTCTTTGAACACCATCACATCAGGTCTTGATGGATAAGCAAAATCAATATGTCGAAGTTCAATTTCTCCGCGAATGTTCTCAACAGAATCAGCATCGGGATCATCAGGGTCTATTCTTGTTGTCCGATCAAGAATGGAAAAGACTGAGCCGACATCACCTCCCTAGTTTCAGGTGCAGGCTGACAGTTTCTACAGCTAGGTTGGCTGTGATGGCTAACACTCACAACCTTAATAACCCAGGGAATGTTGAAAGACCTTTGCTAACAAGATGGGAACCGTACCAAAGGATGAGAGCCTCGGATCCATAGAGTGCAAGCTGGGAGAGGCCAAATAGAAGTTTGACTACTTTGGTGAAAACTTCAACTCTGGGCGTAGCTCATGAGAGAACAATGAGAGAATTTTGTCTTGAGCATTGAATGCTGCAACTGTACGGATGTTGCTCACTCCTTCCCCTGCTATCATGCTTGTTTTGGCACATATACCTTAAGCTCATGTCTCCAACAAATCTTTGAGAGAGAGAGTTGCTGTAGTAAATAAAATTTAGGTGATTATAATTCATATGGTAGAATTAGAGCCTTATTTGAGCGAGTTATATTTATGAGATGGCACCATTTTTTAATTTCCAAGTCAAGCCTAAAGTACGACCGAATGAACTCATGGTGTATAAGCAAATTAAATTTAAGAGATGCACAATTTTTAATTTCCTAGTCAAGCCTAAAGTACGCTAGAATGAACTCATGGTGTATGAATTTTGCATCCATAATAAAAATTCTAACTATCATGCCTTCATTACATGAACCGACATAAATAGCATTTTCACATTGAATACATCACGGCCAGATATATAAGAGTCATGTCACGAGTTTCAATATCAGAAATAAGACCCTACAGGTAATTCAAAATTTCAAGGACAAACATACTAACCTGAGCAAAATTGGCAAGGATGCAAAGTGGAGGTTCTGGGATAGGCAAGAGACCCGCCATTCCACTATGAATGCGACTATGAAAGATGTGAGGAGAGATGTCATGTTTTGCAGTATTACAGAGATCCTCTCAGCAATGGCTGACTTGACATCTGCTGCATCTGTAGCCAAGCGAGCTGCCACAAGGCTTGAATTGTGCTCATCTTCGTCAAACCATCCAACTTCATTTCTCAAAATTGCTGTAGTTTCAGTGAAAAGTGTTAATTATAATGATCTATTTAGATACAGTGCAGACACTTGTGAAGAAATGGTGCTCCATAATTTTGAGTATTATCAATTGAAACCTGAGGTTGCATTGCCTATTTTTGCAGAATCAAGAAATGCATATTCTTATTAAATGCTCACACTACCAACGCTTCTTATCTATGGTGAAGTGGTAGATAATGTTTGCACTCAACTCTTGGATCAATTTGCAAACAGCCTCCTTGTTATCACAGGGGCAAGACTGCAAAACTGTTCAACTTCTCCCTTACTTAGGCAGAGCCTCTTCAAAGGCATTGGGGCATGTTAATCTTAGTCTTAATCACTTAATCTTAATCTTAATAAGATGCTAAAAGATTAACAAAACAGAACATATTAGCCCACCTGCAAACATCATCCTCCTCACTGGTCGTGGGTTCTCATATGATACTGAAAATGTCTTGAATCAAATATGCTACCACAGCATAGAGCCCTGTACCAATATAAATGAGACACTCTCATCTTTCTTTCCCATTACTAACAATTTTATAGTAGAAAGCCTCCAATCATGTGCCATAACAATTAGTTGGCCCAATGAATCCAGAGAGAATAGACCTCCCATGGTAAGGCCACTCAGGGCATTGAGTTTAAAGAAGCCGATAAAGTAGTTTTTGTGGTGCGAGTTTTCTGTCAGTTTCAGCACTAGATACCATCTCTAGACGGCCATCAGCACCTGTACTGTATTGATAAGTCAAATTTCTTAGACTGCCAAACTGAGAAGACTTTGTGGACAAAAGAATGAAGCTCAGCCTTGAGGAGCGTGATCGATTGGTTGAAGGATTTGAGAAGTCCCTGTTCCCTACCATCTCCTGGAATCTGATTAAGGAAGCATACGCTCCGGCTTTGGTAATCAGCTCCTCGTGTGTGCCTGTTTCAACAACTAGCCCTTGCTGTATTACTGCAATTGAATCAACACTCCTGATGGTGGATAGACGATGTGCTACAACCACAGTTGTCCTTCCCACCATGAGACGATCTAGGGCATCCTGAACAAGGCTCTCCGAACTTGCATCAAGGGCACTAGTTGCTTCGTCAAGCAGGAGGATCTTTGGGTTCTTCAACATAGCTCTTGCTATAGCAATTCTCTGTTTCTGACCACCAGAGAGTTGGACACCACGCTCCCCTACCTGGAGAACACAATAATGATATGTTTTATAAAAACCATTCAAAACCAAATTTATAACTAACAGGAAAAATTTCATGGTGAAACCAAGATGCTAAGTACTTATTCTGGCATTTTTTAATCACATATACTTAAGTCTAATGCTCTACCTGAGTGTTGTATCCATTTGGAAGCAAAGTTATGAAGCTATGAGCATTAGCAGCAGAAGTAGCAGCCTCCACTTCAGCCATAGTCGCATCAGGCTTTCCATGGAGAATGTTATCAAGTATAGTTGTGGCAAAAAGTGCTGGTTCTTGGTTTACCAAACCAATCTGATCACGCAACCACCGGAGCTGAAGTGTCTTTATGTCCACATTATCCAGTAGTATTTGTCCTGAATAAGATGAAACCAAATTATCATGAAAAATGTTTAACGGGAAGCCCAAAAGGTTCATGCAAGTCAGAAATTATCAGTCACCTTGATTAGGGTCATAAAACCTTTCTATCAGAGAAACAACAGTACTTTTCCCAGAACCACTTCCACCAACAACTGCAACCGTCTTTCCAGCAGGGAAGAAAATAGAAAAGTCCCGGAAGACCATTACATCAGGTCTGGATGGATAGCTGAAGGTCACATTCTTGAACTCGATGTTTCCTTGAACCTCATCTAGGCACTTCCCCTCTGTACTGTCTTGAACAATGGTAGGTTTTTGCCTAATAATTTCAATTAACTTGTATCCAGCTGCTTTTCCTTTGCTGAATGCCCCAAGATTGGAAAATGATTGGCCCAAACTCCTGTGGGATTGATCACGAAAAATTAGTTACTCTACTTAGCAAAAGAAAAACTAACAGTGGTTAGTCTACCACGTCGGCTTGCAAATAAAGTTGAAGGGAAAAAGTTGAAGTCTTACATTCCCTAATGATGGCCGAAAAATCGCAGCGAGTTTCCTTTTTCCTCCATCGGTTTGTCCACTCCTGATAAAAACACCAGCATACCAGAAAACAAGGGCCCAGGACATGCAAGCTATTCCATATGTACATCCTAATCCAAGTCCTTTTGCCATCCCAGCCTTATATCCGAGCTCAACGAAGATGCTCATTTTTATCAATATAATGAAAACATATTTATTATAAGGTTGATTGACATATTTATGATAATGAAGAAGGATGGAGTGTGGAGATTCATATTTCAAGAATTGCAATTAATAAATAATAAATCAATTTATAAATGAATAAGGTGATCTAAAAGGGGAAAAAAATTCAAGTCATAAAAGTTAAAGGTTTATTAGTGAAAGATGAGAGTATGTACAAAGTATTATTATTGCAAGCATGAAAATACATCTGCATGCCAAAAGGTAATGGCAACCACAAAGGTAGACAAACTTTATGACAAGCTCACATGTTAAGAATAATTATCCTTCTACTGGGGTTCATTATGACATACCAATCTTTTTTGGAGAAGAGGATTACAACAGAAAAAGGCAAAAGAACGTCCATTATTATCTCCAAGCAGACTTTAATTTCCAAACTCACCTGCTCAGCAACTATATTCGCATTGGCATAAGATTCACGGCTCTTGGACGTGAGACCGGTGAGAGTATACGCATACAAGCCACCGGCAAAAGCAATGCCAGGAATCACTGCAACACTGAGTAGCGCTAGTTTCCATGCTGATACAAAACCGACCACTAATCCAGCCAGAAACGTAGACAAATAATGAATGAAATTCCCCACCTGGACAATCTAAATTATGTTATAACAAAACCAAACTGTCTTCACCGTTACATGGGATCAGTTGCATGGATAGGGTGACGCATGCGAGATTCATCTTCAACCAATCTCACCTTTTCAATTAATCTCAATGACACCCAACTAAGGATCAGTAATTTTGATATGAAACACAGTTCAACTTCTAATCTTTAATTTCAGAAACTACCAACAATTTCAGTGGTCAAGGGGGTAAAGAAAACAAGAATTGTTCATCTTACTACGAATGATTAATGTACATACTTCAGTATTGACATTTATTACAAGGACCCCTCTCCTTCATTAAATTAATATACCAAGCTACAATAAATCTATATTGAACACATTTCCTTTTCACAATATCTCACTAGTCCACTACTCTACTAGATCTCACTGTTAGCATTTCAGTCAATCAAATGCCGTTACTATTCCAAAATAAAAAATCATGGTGACAAGTAGTACAAATCTGACCCAGTCAAACACAATTGAGAGGAAGAGAATTCAGTTTAAACCTTCTCACTAATGGCATCTTGGACAAGCAATGTATCCGTTGAAACACTGAAAACGACATCACCAGTTCTTGCATCTGTATCGAAAAATCCAACATCTTGCTTCAAAACTGCCTCCAAGTACTTCTTTCTTAGTGTTCCAGTTTGTCTCTCCCCAGTGAACATCCAACATGCAATTTCAGTTCACATACTTAATAACATAAATATACAACCTTGGCACTGCTAACATATTCTTGGCCAATTCAAATTGCTACCACAGCAGAAGTAGCGATGCTGCATTTCATCCGATCCCCCCCTTCCTACCCCGCTTAGCCCTGACAATCTCTTCCAAAGCTTGATTCCCGCACGTTTAATTGTACTTCAAGTAATACGTTTATGCATTATTCAATGGATCATTTGACTGTAGCTAGCAGGACAATTAGCAATTCTGAGATGTGTGAAGCTATAATATTATAATACAATAAAATGTTAAACAATTTGACAAGTGAAGAAGAAAAGGACACAGGACGGTCCAAGGACCACGTGCATTACAAGTCTCTTTAGTAATTTGATCTTAATGTGGAATAGTCTTAAGTGGTATCAAATCCAAATAGAGCAATACTACTATCTAACAACAAGCACTTTGAAGTCTGAACCATGAGTGTGTATTATTGAACATTTGTTCTCTCTTTTTTTTGCAAAAATAGAAAGAAATACAAATTGGAGTTGAGAATTATTACCAGCATATGATGAGAAACACACAAACTTAACCAAGATATTAATGAAGAGAGTTATTACTGCATTTAATGCCAAATCAAGAAAATCAGATCTCTCTTTCAATTAAAAAACTAGAATCCAAAACAGATCTAAAACTAAACTAATCAAGCATCAACCAAACTAGAATATTACCAACTCCAATTCAATTTAATTGACGTTTTTGTTTTCCGCGTCAAAACTTGAGCATCATTACTTTTTAGCTATATTATGAAAAAGTACACCAAAAAAATATTGTGAACATTATAATGACAAGTCTCATGATATTAAATTTATAGTTAAAAAAATAGTGAATAAAAAGTAATTGATGCTCAGCTCAATACTTGATACAATAAAAACGGAAGCGTTAATTAAAATGAATTAATAAATGTATTTAAGGAAGTGGGCATTTTACCTTAGCAACTTCATGGGTCATTTTGTGCAAATCCATTTGGTTCTTACCAAAACCATTGACCATTTCACCAAAAAGCAAGAAGAAAACTGGCATAGAAGAGCCATGAACAATGGCACCTAAGCTTCCTAATGCCATCAAACAATAATCATATTTATCAGCAAATGAAAACAACTGATAAAAAGGCAAACTTTGCTCTTTTTTCTTCTCTGCTTCTGCCATTTTCTTCACTTCAGTTGCCTCAGCCATTGCAAAAATCAACACAAACCCAAAAAACCAAAAAAATTTACTCCCAAACACTTGCTAAATATGTGAATAATTATTCAAGAAAAAAATGGTTTTTTGCTAAATTATTGATCATAACAAAAAGGGTCAGTTTTTTCCGATTCTTTAAGGTATTTGAGGTGAAATATCACAATAAACAGGTTCTTGAATGCAAACTGCAGCTACCATTTTGCATTAGTTTACTGAAAAATACAATATATTATTAATTGGTGCGAGAATATGTATAATGGTCCAGTCTTTAGTGCATATTATTAATAGTATGCAGAAAAAAGAGTATGATATTTATCAGAAACAGCACAATACTGTTAATTAACTGTAATGAGAAGCTATCTTTGTCTGAAAGATAAAAACTAGAGAGAGAAAGAGAGAGAGATTATTACACTGTATCAAACGAAATGGAAATGATACGGTAAGAGACCGGAGGTTTACTATATAGTGAAGACTGTGAGGGGTGAGTTATTAATTTATGAATGAACTTGAGTTATTAATCTTTTTTCAAACGATGAACTAGTGTAATCATTCCATCGAAATAGCGTATTGGGATGAGGCACATCTATTGAATGTAATGTTTATAAATCATGTACGCTAGATAAATCATACTATACAAGCTTACACGCGATGCGCCCACTCAAGAAAGATTTGCATACGAGCCTAACTCATAACTTTACTTCGTCATAGCCTCACATAAATTCACCAACTCACACCCTTATGCCTATATTTTAATATCAATGGACGATAATTGAACATTGATTCACGAATTTATTAATACATTTAAAAGATTGATTTATGAACTTATTCAAGATACCATATTAAAAATTCATAAATTTCATTTTAATATTAATTAATGATAACCGAGAAATGCCCAGGGAAGTTATTATTAATACATCGGTGGAAATTTATATATTAAATGCAAGTGAGATCCTGAATAGGGGTTGGGTTGAGGTGGGGGATACCCCATAACTTTAACTTGGGTGTTTGGTATGTAAAAGAAAAGAATTGAATTCAACTTGAGGTTAAAATGGAATCTCTGATGGGCACTTGTACCTAGTTCTGCTTGCTTCGTTTCTTGTGCTCACAAATATGCAATAGTAAAATTCATACTAGTACATAAAAATGAATTTAAAATTCATACATAAAAATTTAAAAAATGAAAAGAGTAGCTGAATAGTAAATTTTCAAACACTAGCAGAGGCAGCTTGTTGTAGGGGAAATTTTCAAAGAATGATGGAGTTGCTTTAGATCAATGATTTGGATCAAGCATGTGTAGTGTTATGATGAAGCTGTGCTAGGACTTGTTTGAGTGATTTTTTTTGTTTTTTTAATAGATTCAAGCTCAACTGCAGAAGCATTATTGTAGGCATTTAATTTTGAACTTACTGCCTTGCATTTGATGAATGTTAAAAAGTCATGCTTACTTTTAATTTGTTACAGACTTACAGTATAATAATTTTTCAAGAAGTTGTACATCTTCAAATTGCTAAATTCTGCCACACACTCGGAATCCAAATAATTTCAAATAGATATTCTGAACTATTCAATCTTCAAATACCACTAATCAAGATTTTCGACACCTCAATTTTTCAAAATCGCAAGACCTATATTCTTTCAATCCAAAAATCAATTTTTAAAAGAAAGAATTTCAGTGCAAATAACATTCAATAATTCACCCAATTCTAACTAACCCAATCACACATAATTCATCACACCCCTTAAAATTCATCCATTTTCACAAATAACAAAAAAACGCAATAAAAACCAATTCTTGGTATTATTTGATTCTTAGACCAATTAGAAAAAGAGATTGGACCTTTGGAATCTATGATGTGGATTCTACTTTTGTACTATTACAATATACATATATATTTTTGTTATATGTATTAACTATTTTTAGTATTATAAGGTCCATGATTGTGAAGAGTGAATAGTATATGTATAAATATGAAGTGATAATATGATTAGCCAAAAAGACAAAACTTTCTCTGTAAAATTTGGATTTCTGATTGTGATTTTAAAGCAACGGGGTGGGTAGGGTGTACCATCAATGTGAAGAACTGGAAAGTTGGGGTGGGGAGGGGTAAGGAATGGCGAGGCGTTTGGGCTGGATGTTGGCGAGTTTTATTTTATTAATTGAAACTTTGAGCTGCATGGTTAAAATTACGCGCTATTTGATTAATAGAAGATGTTATTTGATTATTTCATTTAAATCGCCTTTTAAAATTAATTTTGCCAAAATATATGCATCACGATTAAAAAAGTTTACTGCCAAAAATACAAATTCAAGAGATGATGAAAATAATACTGCGCACTCTTATTTAAAATAATTTCGCGAGTTCAAAGGTCAGCATAAAATTTTAGCTTAAAAATTTATAATGCACCAACTTCACTTATGCCATAATGTAATTTAGAAAGTATTTATAATGAGAGTTCCTATACTAAAACGCATTGTAGATATTGGAGTAACAGGACAATATTTTTACACTCCATTTTTTTATTGTGATGTTTAACTCATTTGTTATTTTTCATTTATTTTATATTAAAAGTGATATGACATTATGACATAGTGCGCGTAATATAAAAATCATTAGTGTTTTTTTTTATAGATCGTAAAAATAATTAATCTAATATAAAGCTAGATTGATTGAAGATAACATGCAACTAATAAGAAATTTTATAGTTATGTAGGATTCTCTTTTGTTCGGTTTGAGTTACTTCGCTTGCTTACATTACGAGCATCTCGCTAGCTTTAATTAACTAAGAAATGCAGATGCCTTCGACAAGAAGATAAATTATTCATAATTCTTCTATTCAATTTTATTTTATGATTCATTTTTAATACATTTTTAATCGATGATCACTCCAATAATATTTGTACAAACCGAATAATACGCGATTTTTATGAAATTCTCTAATTTAGCTAAGAAATACCTAAAAGAGTTACACATTGGATGTCTCTTTCGTTTCGATAAATATATACCTAAAAACGAATTATATCAAATGAACGAAATAAAGATTAAGATAATTTTCAAAAAACTATATATATGCATTTTTTTTTAATAAAAAGCTTAAACTTCAATAAGATAAGCATGCTGATTAATTACTTGATACTAAACTTTTAAAATATCCAAACATAAATAATAGCTTTTAATATAAAAGCGTAATAATTCATTCAAATACATTTATGTATCGATTATATTACTCCATATTCATCAATAAAGTCAATTATATACTTATAATATACATATTCATGCATTTATTTTTTGTGACCATAATATCGATAAATTATATTTACATGTAGTGAAAAACTAATATAAGTATTATTATGGCAATATACTCTTTATTTAGTTTACTAATTAATAATTAATATTAATAAAGATTGAATTTTTTGAATTTCCTTTCATATATTGAATTCAACTCTAATTAATTTTCTATTTATTTATAATTTATATAAAGAGATTTTTATTTACATAAAAAACTAAATATGTTATATATATTATAATAAAAAAATTAAATTTTGAAATAAATAAAATATCCAAATCCATTACTCACTTCATAATTAAATAATTGTCATGATTGACGGTTGGCCTCCAAATTAATAAAATTTTAAGCCTTCATCAATGAACATAATTTTTATTTGAATAAAATTTAATGTCAATATTAAAGTACATTTAAAATATTATTGTTTTGATAATTTTCACTAAATATTATACAACAAAGTTATAAAAATATTTAAATTTAACATTTATTGGTGTGAAAACCAAATTTAAACTCTCAACTCTATCAGGGAGTATTATATATGTAGCATGACATTTTTTTTATTTCAATTGGTTGAATGTGAATATAAAATATCACATAATAATTTAGATATATATTCTTTAATAGTAATTTTTTTTATTAGAAAATTATTTTTCACTTATAATTAAATAATTATCATTCAAAAAATTAGTATGAATAGACCAATTCATTCTACATTAAAAGCTCGAATTTACTTATCAAGCATGACAAATTAAAAAAATCAAAGCATGTGATTATATCAAACACTTTTATCTCTGTTTGATTATAATAATAAGATATATCAATGTTGAATATAAAAAGAAAAAAAAACACAACTCACAATTTTGTTGGGTAAAAGTTAGATCAGAATCTTAGAATATCATATAAAATACATTATAATTTATAGATCAAATCCTTTTTCTACAAGATGTGGCCATTCGTCAACTGAAAAAATAGTCGTATATGTCCAGTTATTTATTTGCTGCAACTATTTTCAAATGTTTGAGTGCACATTTCGTCACTATATTTTTGGCTATATGTGCAGAAGACTATTTGCTATTCCGTGCTCTTTCTATATTCTTATTTATTTCTTGCCTGTCCTTCTTGTTAATAGACATTTCAACTCCCCATATAAATAAATTATATGAACAACATAACATACATTTTGTAAAAGAAAAAACATGTTATATATTCATTTAATTGTGGCAAAAATGCTAGAATCCATAACTTTTTTTGTTATGGCGAAACTTTAAATTTACGTATCAATAAACAGACTAATAAGACTCATTATCAAGCTAAGGGGTAGCAGGATTGAAGTTTTATTTAAATCATGTGCTTAGCCGTTAGCGATTAATTACTACGATTAGCATGGTCTTAGGGCTAAACTGTAACAGCCTGCAGATATAGAATCTCTTGGGTCAATATTGCTGCAAGATAAATTAACCCAGAATAACAGCCATAAGAGACCAATATTTTAACCTTTTCTACGCGTGCCATGATTCGAAGCCACGCAAAGTTTGGTAATCTCTTATTGTGCTAGCTTTTATCCTCGTATCAAAGTAGCTTTAGCTTTTGGGAAGTTTCTCAAGTTCTACTAAGCCGACGACATCTCGCGATGACTCTTTTACGTGATAAATTTTCGGATGGATGATAGTGACTTTTGCATTAAGTGGCTTTTCTAATTTTTTTTCTTTGAAAATAATATCACCATCTCATGCTAACAATTTTGCAATTATTTAGCTTAATTATTAGCTAGTAGTGTGTAATAATAACATTTCAATCTTTAACATTAACTTTAGAGTATAGTCTCTAACTTTTAGATAGTTTAAAACATTGTGTATATGACATAATTGTTTAAGAATCAAGATCATTACGCATAATGATCATAACAGCTTACAAAACTAGCATACGTTTTAAATTTATGTGATCTATACTAAAATCAATTGACAATTAAGATAACTTACTTATTAATTGGAATAACTCAACACCTTATTATTATTACTCGAAATATTTTAATGTGAAACAATTGGGTATACCGCAGTTCCGCCCAAAGACGTGGTTGTCCGGTTCACATATGATAACAACGGGTGTCCTTATAACCGACTGGTTCTATATCAATATAAGAATTTATGAGATTACATCTTAAAATCAATTGACAATAAAATATCACATCTGAGAATCGTATTAATTTACACGAAATAACTTAATTATTTATTAATATGCATGTGAGTATGTGACAATGCTACAAATACTAATCTCGGCACAGGTTGCCTTTGGTCTTATCGGGTAGATCGGACTTACGTGTTTAGTTTCTCTGCCTCTTTATACCCTCATTACTGTGCCCCGAGGAGTTTACATGTCCCACAAGTGGGGATCCCCCAAAGGACCCCTCTACCCATATCTTTCTTTACAGTGAGACTATGTGTCATGGGACTCCAGAGGCAATTCCAGATTCGAGCGGGATAAAAATGCTGTGAGATCACTCTAGCATCGCCACATTTTATTTGCATATGACACTATGGTCTTTTGTATAGCGGAGGAGGCGGAAGGTGATGCTTTGTTGAGATTGCTAAATACTTATGAGATCAAAGTTTCGACAACGTGTTAATTAAAAAGTTCCATTGGGCTTTGAACCTAAAAGTGCCTGCCAACCGTGACGACATACGCTAGACGCGAAAGTGATCAAGTGAAATATTAAGTTACCATCATACATAGAAAAGGGCGAAGTGCTCGCTACTTGTTAACGGTCAGATTAAAGATATTGCGGGTGGAAAGTGGAAATTGCCGAGTCGTTTCAATGAATCAGCTCACGCTAACTGGTTAGATCCATGGTCCCAACTTCATTACGAATCGTTTCAAATTACCTATCGAATCATCGATACCCTAACAATTTAATGGGCAAGTTTTTCTAGGACTAATTCTGGATAAGGAAATATGAATTCATCTAAAAAGTTTTAATATCAAGAGAAAGCTTTGTGTATTAGGGTTTAAAGACCTCGGGTGCATGAATTTGGCATTGCTTGCAAAACAAGGATGGAGAGTGACTAGCAAACCAAGCTTGCTATTAGTTAAGCCTCAAAGGAAGGTACTGCCTGCTCATCCTTTCCTACACGCTAAACTAAGGAGCAACCCATCATTTGGGTGGAGGAGTCTTCTTGAAGGATGGAGAATCTTGTGCGCGGGTGTGAGATGATGGGTGATAGCATTCAAATGGCAGCCGATTACAACCAAATATGTCCCCCCCCCCGATGCGCACACTGCTACGGTGAGAAGCCAAGCCAACCAGAGTTGGAAGCCACCAAGACCGGGAGTTTTAAAACTTAATTGTGATGCTGGTTGGGAAAAGCAAGCAAGGATGGGTACAGTGGGAGTGGTTAGTCGGAATTCGGAGGGGACATTCAAGGGAGCTTATTTCCAGCAGTTACAGCACGTGAATAGCGCATTGGTTGCTGAGGCATTGGCACTAAGGAAAGCTCTACATTTCACAATTCGACAATGACATCATAGAGTTGAGGTTGAGAGTGATTTGCTTCAACTAATCCAAAGCATCACTGGACAACAAAAGACTCCATTGGAGATTGAAATCATCATACAAGAAGACATTCATCATTTGGCAAAATATTTGAAAGTAAAATTTCAATATAATGAAGTCGGTAATCCATTGCTGGCATATCATGTCATATTATCAACCATAAAAAGACGACTATTACATGCCTCCTAATGCATTAATCGTTCTTTCCCACTATAAGATTGATCGAAATGGTTGCTATCTCTCATTATTGAGCAAACCTTTCAGATTTTCATTATTTTCTAATGAAATCCTATCGATTGACTTTGAGCTTTAGTTAACTAAAAATTTAATTTGTTAATGCAAAAGTGTAAACGACAACGAAGCTGCCGACAAGTGTCATTCAATATTCCATACTTTTTCTCAAATCAATTTAAATGATTTCGAATAGGTTAACATATTAAATTGTCAATCAGATTACGTCATACTAACTTAATAAATTGTTCTGCAAATTATACCTACAGTGCAATCTGTCTGGGAAGTTCAGTGTTCTTGGCTCTCTCACTTGGCCCCTAGCGGCTAAAAATTGTTGGGACCTCAAACATCCCAGCTACTCTTACATGGTAAAGTCAAGAATATAGAAGAGGAAGATAAAAGGCAGCCCCTATTGTTTATGAAATTATGGTATTAATTAACTTAATGGAGTGGCTTTGGTTGTTTTGTAGTCTCCTTTAGGGACAAAAGATCCTAATGGTGCAATAATTAAGAGATTGAAATCAAAGGTTTCAAGAAGGAAAGGCTTGTACTAGACTACTAGTACTATGTAGGCATGTGCTATGCTTATGAAGATTTGGACTGATAAGTAAAGCTTAAATTATCTTGTCAAGTTGTTTTAGGTTCAATTCTACTGATATTGAAGTGTGAAGTGTATATATGTGGTTCTCAATTACAAATTGTCAGTAGCATTATTGCTAATCTAGTGCCCATTATTATGTCCAAAGTATAGAAAAGTGAATCATAATATGGAGTTGGGAAAACTTATTTAATTACTATAGAGTAAATTACGATGACTCATGTTTATAATTAATGTTCGTATTGATGACTTCCCTTTTCAATTTATCTTATAATATTCCCTTCGCTTTTTTACCATATTTTTAACTATTTGGTACGAATACCTAGTTAAAAAGTAGCTGCATTAAAAAAAAGAATGACAATCAATCAAACAATACTCACGGCCGACAAGAATTTTAAATAAAAAAAGAATAAAAAGTATATGTAAAATGAAAATGTTACTCCCCAATCCAAAACAAAAAATATAAAATCTTATATAATTTGATCTATTTTCAAACATCATAATATTAATTTTTAACAATATAATTAAAAAGCAGAATCGTAAGATTAAAGTGATTTATCTCGACATGCTAGAAAGACAATTTATTTCAACAAATGAGTATTTATTATAAAGAATGATAACAAAAAATAAATTAGAAATAAACGATAAACTAAAAAAAACTGTGCGAGACAAGCTATTTAGTTGTAAAGCATTCATGAATTCTACCTAGAACAAGTATAACTTGACCATATATATGTTAAAAATTATTCCACTTTTATTTTTTAATTACATACAACTTCCCATAAGAGGAAAAAAGATTACATATTTTTTTAGTCAAACAACCTCTTTATATGACTTATAGAGTTTAATATGGGACTCAAGTGCGTCTCATTTTTGATAAATTTAATTGCTTATGGGAGCATTGATCTATATTATTTATCACAATTAACAAATACTCCCTCTGTTCCTAATTACTTTAATGATACCTAGATTTTTTAAACACCCACTTTATCATATTTAGTTTACTTGATCATATCTATATTATATATTCGAATATTATTTAGAATATTTGCACATTAATTTCATTATATTGTAATTATGGCACTAATTATGTAATGCTATAATATTAGCATTGTTATATTCATTAGAATATTTCTAACCACAATATTAGTCTAGCATTTATGTTGTAGAGTTGTATATAACAGTGTATCACAATGAAAATCAATCAAGGATTCAATTCTTCAAATTATATTATTATATTATTTATCAAACACCCTCTTTATACCTAGATTTTTTAAGATTCATTTTCATGTATGTTTGGTAGACATCGAAGATAAGCTAAGGGAGTACGAAATCGAAAATTAAAAATTTATTTTCCTGTCTCCCTTTATTTTAAATCCAATACAGTACCATTAAATAATCCTCCCGTCTTAATGATTTGACTGTTATAATAAAAAAGTTTACTTGATCAAGACTTTTAATTTCTTTTCAATGCAACTTTTCTTTTGAACTTTAAAAATATTTCCAAACGCCATTGCTTTTCATTCCTCAAGAATATTCTTATTTTTATTGGTTAATAATTTTATCTCTCCTTGAAAATAAGAAACAAGATTTACTTAACAAAGACTTTAAACCACATCGCAATTAAAATAAAAAAAAGTAATAAACTCATAAAAGTAGCATCAAGGGACTAGAGTTCGAGTAGCCTCGATGTGAGTTTAACAGTGATGAACCACAATAAAATAGTTTGAAACTTTGAATTGTCTGCTCAAGTTTGCTGGACCACGTTTGGACTCCCTCCCTGAGTGTTGTTTTCTCATGCTTAGACAACTTTTACAGATAACTATTTGTAAAGCTAAGCTTTCCAACCTAATCCAAACATCTCATGTATGGCTATAGTATCTTATAAACTTGAAAACAATGGTCAATAAATATCAAAATCTGGAAAGTTTGATTATTCATCAGTGTTTCCATCACAACAGTGTCCATGGAATGATTGCTAGGTGTGCCTCATTCTTTATGCAATGCATGTTTTATGATTCTTAATTAATCCACTAGAGACTACCAAGTGATTATCATCCATAAATATTTGTTACTATAACTCTCTACCCATTAAAAAGATTGTCAAGTTTAATCTCAATTGTTAAAATCAACAAATCTTACGATCTTAATTGACTCATTAAATTTTAATTTGAAATAAAATTATCATATTAAAATCATAGTAAATTACATTAAAATGACAACTTTTGATATATCCTCATTTTCACCAAATAATAATTCAAGATATACAAATTTATTTGAGTTGAAAATAAACTTAAAAAATTAACCATCTAGTTCCAAATTTGTCAATGTTTTTGGAAGGGTAGATAATGGAACAATGTTTTCTCCATTTTCAAAACCACTAATAATACCTCGTTAACTATATATAGTACTCCGAATTGATTAGTACATAAGTCGTACTTTTTCCTCATACGTTTGCTTGTCTTGGTGAGATTGAGAAATTTTTGGACAATCATAAGCACCAACTCCGATTAGGGAGAAATTATCCCTTTTCCCAGGGGATATTGACTACATAATTTAGTATTAGAATCTGATAATATTATTTGCATATTCTCCTTTAGTCCTTTCCTTTTTTGCGTCTCCTTATTATGGCTCGTGATTTAATTGATTGAATATCACATATATATTGTGAATATGGTGTATGGTTAACCACCCTTCCAATGTATGATGTTCAATTTTAAAAACCACAAGGCGTGAAAGAAGTACAAAATGAAGAAATCAATTCACCATCCTCCGCATAGTACTCTAATCAAATAAAATGACTAATTAGATGTTTGTCTCCTAACATGCTTATTTCGCTGGTTTCGAACTACGCGATCTTTTTCGCGCCGCTAATCAGATTTAAGCAGTGACAAAATACTATTTAAGCTTTTTACCTAAAAATAAATTTTAAAATGTAAAAAATGGGATGAGGGGGCAGTTGAGTAAGCATTTAAAAGCATTAAGTGAGCCATCCCCGAAAAGATAGAAAGACAAGTGACAACCCCGAAGATCAAGATACTGCGACAAATTAAAATAAAAAAGATAGCTTAGCTTAAACGGCTAATTAGCCAAATAAAATTGAAAACATTACATTTTGATGTAGTGAGATAAGTAACGTCAAACGGACCCTAACATTAACCAATTTGTTACTTTAGTACATTTTGCCAAATCACTTGTTTGTTATCTATGACATTGGAGTAGTTTGGGTAGGTGAAAGTGTGAAGAATTCATGACAATTGATGTTGTTAGAAATGATCTTCTTTCCTCATGAAGTAATGCTAACATTATGGCATAACTAAAAGTTGCATGTCAAATAGTATTCATTGCTTTTTTCACTGTAGAAATCAGTTTACAGAAACTGTTTGCCTGGCTTCTCCTTCAAAAAAAAGATATCATGTACATGTATCTTTTATAAAAGAAGCATTATATGTTCAAGAAAGAAGAGGCATTAAGAACTCTTTTGATCAAATTCTTTGGGTGTTTTAAGACTTAATACCCTGATTCAATTACAATGGCAAGAGTCAAGACTCAAGAGATCAAATATTGTGGCATACAGCATACTGGCATGGCAAGATTAATATGATCCATATGGAGATGTGGGTTTCTTCCATATAGTATTTTTTTCTCTTTTATGTGGATGTGGATTAGAAACTTAAAATGTCCATATATGACCATGTGTGTTACTATTTGTGTTGGGCTATTAACTAGAGACAACAAGTCATCAACCACCTAAAGGCTAAAGCCCAAAAATTGTTCCAACTCAAGTGGATGCATTGGATTGGGTAACTAACTTAACTATGTGAGTAATGTGATTATGTGACTATGTAAGTCTACTTGAAACTTGAACCAAATATTGTTTGATTTTAATTGGCTTAATTTCATAGATCCTAAAACTATTACTTATGAATAATTTATTCAGATATCAACTTTCAATTTCGCTTTAAATAACTATTCATTTCCACTTGCTCTGAGACCATTTCTCAATGTTGTGTTAATATATTTCAGATACTTGGGTTCATTAGTCAATGAAAGATTTATGCTTCTTTTTGTAGTTAACAAAAATATTTATAAATTCAAATTTAAAGAAAAAAAGAACCCCTGGCTCCAACCCACATACCCCCTCCCCCACATCGTCTTCAACATTCACCCCCAACCCCCACCTTTCTTTTTCATCAGTTCAATACCCACTTAAGATTTTCTTGTGAAAAGTCTATGGAGTTGAAAAAAATAGAATCTTTTTTGGTGGGCATGTAGTTTTTACAAAAGTTGAAGCTTTACAGTTCAAGAAAATGGTATAAGGGGGTTAGTGAGGTGGATGTTAGACAAAGAAAACATTGTGAGCATTATTGTTTGCTCAAATATGATGATGAGTTGGAGCTTAGTTAATTTGTTTTGTGTGGTTTTAAACAATAATTGCCTTGAAGATGAAGAAGAAAGGTAGGGGTTGGGAGTGGGGTGGGTATGTGGATTGGGAGTAGAGGTTATTTTTCTTTAATTTTAATTTATAAATAGTTATTTTGAAACAAGTATCAATCTTTCATTATTTAAAAATGAATTCAAACTCTGAAATATATTAATTTTGACATAAAAATGATCAAGAGCAAATTAAAACGAATAGTTCGTTTCAGAAAATAAGTTGAAAAGTTCAAGAATATTTGAATAAACTAACTCACAAGCAATAATTTATAGGCTGTATGGAATTAAGCCATTTTAATTTTTTGATCCCATTCAATTAGATTTGGACTCATGTTTCCCTTTTTCTTGAAAAATAGAATGAATGAACAAGATTACAAATAACAGAAAGAAGCCAAGGAATAATAGACATGGCCACATGGGCACATGTCAGTGTCAAACATATAAGAAGTCCAGTCAAGTTTGACAATCAGTAGGCTGTTAGCGGGTCAAATCATCTGATAACAACTTCATACTTCACCCAAAAATTGACTAGTTTACATTATTGATTAATGATGCAGAGGAACCACTACTAAATTTTTGAAAAATGTAATTTTAATAAACAGTTTTTCAAAAAACTATAATTATTATTTATTCCGTTTCAATTTAATTGATCATCTAATAAAAAAATTTATTTTTATTATAAAGAATTGCTTCATTTACCAACGTAACTAGACAGACAAGCCAGATTGCCTCATAATATTCTTTTTTTCTATTTGGCTGATATCCTTTACCTCTTATCAAAATTGTACAATTAACGATTTTCTTAATAAAATATTTTTTCTAAATCCATCAAATAAATTGAGAGAGTGAAAGATTTTTAAATTCTAGTGTTCACCCATCTTAAACTTTTATACTTTTTCTTTCTTATAAAGAATTACTGTGACGAAAGAATCATTCCCCTTTCTTTCACTACTAACAGTGAAGAATCATATTTGAATAAAAAATACTAATAAAGTCTAAGTATAATCTAATATTAGTAAATGCGAATTTTCGGAATGTTTGATCGAGGCATTAACGTGATTGGAGGAGTATAAAGCAAAACTTGGTACATAACGAGATAAATTCAATATAATGCTTAATTTTGCATTTCAAAAGTACACTTTTTGCAAACCCCATTAATGATTGTATGAGTATGTCTGATCGGGATACCGATCTTTTGTTTTACAAAACACAACTTTAAAAGTGATGTTCATCTCATGTTTAAATTTTCATTATTCATCCATCTAAATTCGGACAACTTATCAATTAGTTATATTACAAAAAAATAAAAAATAAAAATATTTCAAAAATATTTTGAAAACATAACTACTTTTTATTTCTTATAATCTATACTATATATAATATCTAAGCATCCTATTTGCCATGTCAGTCTAACTTCGATATTCTTATTTTACCCTTTAAGAATTCAACCACCCAAAATTCAACTTCCATAATATTTGATTAAATATGACAAAATCCACGAGACAAAAGAATAAAATAAAGCGTTGTTCAAGTATTTTTCTAACAAGCAGATATCGTCAATACCAAACTCATAACATGCATTTTATTTGATATTTTCTTCTCTTATATACTCTAGATGTTATTTAATTTTAATTCATTATTTGTATTATTAAAAAAGATATTATAAAATCAAATTAATTTAACATTTCGCATTTATGCTAAAAAATCAACTAAGAATAAATAAAATCAACTAACGACAAAAAATTATAAAAACGGTTATCAATTAAAAATAATCCCTGATCACCCCCAAAACTAACTCTCGACCATCCCTTGTATATAAACAACACCCATCCATTTTCCTGATATTGAGATCTGAAACTTCCCCATATTCCTGAAAAGAGACGTCATTGTATACGCCTCCGGAACTTTTCATTCTTCCCAAAACCGCCCCACATTTTCCCTGAATTTGCAGATCTGACCCCAAAAGTATACGAAAATGAGAGAGTGCATTTCTGTTCACATTGGTCAAGCTGGTATCCAAGTTGGTAATGCTTGTTGGGAGCTCTATTGCCTTGAACATGGAATTCAGGTATGGGTTATTCATTTTTTGTCCCAAAATTATTGTCCAGTTTTCAATTTTTAATTCAATATTTTTGTATTTTTTAATGCTAGTAATATGGTGAAATATATGTATATATGTTTTGTTTGTGAAAAATATATTAATCGCTAGTATTTGTAATGTTGTTTGATCTATTGCCTTGAACATGGAATTCAGGTTGGGAATATTGATTTTGTCCCAAAATTATTGTCCAGTTTGAATTTTGAATTCGATTTTTTTTAGTATTTTGATTGTTGAATTCGATTTTTTTAGTATTTTGTATATTTGCAATTAATATTTTTCAGGTATTAATTGTTTGCAATGTCCCAAAATGATTGTCCGGTTTTGAATTTTGATGGTTGAATTTTTTGAATTTTGAATTCTGTATTTTAGTATTTTGTATATGTTTTGTTGCTAGTAATATTGTGAAATGTATGTTTTTTTTGTGAAAAATATATTAATTGCTAGTAATTGTAATGTTGTTTGATCTACTGCCTTGAACATGGAATTCAGGTAGGGATTGTTAAATTTGTCCCAAAATGATTGTCCAGTTTTCAATTTTGAAATCAATATTTTTGTATTTGCAGTTAATGCTAGCATGATAGAAATATGTAAAAAAAAATTGTGAAAAATATATTAATAGTAATTGTAATGTTGTTTGATCTACTGCCTTGATCGTGGAATTCAGGTAGTTATTGTTGATTTTGTCCCAAAATGATTGTCCAGTTTTGAATTTTTATTTTTGTATATGTTTTAATGTGTAGACTTTGTCCCAAAATGATTGTCCAGTTTTGAATTTTTATTTTTGTATATGTTTTAATGCTAGTAATATGGTGAAAATTTATACAAATCGATAGTAATCTTAATGTAGTTTGATCTACTGCCTTGAACATAGCGTTCAGGTATTTATTATTCGCTGTGTCCCAAAATGATTGTTATTTTGAATTTGATGGTTTAATTTTTTAAATTTGAAATTGCGATATTTTAGATTAATAATATTTTGCGAAGATTTATTAAGTTCTAGTATTTTTAATGTAGTTTACGGTTAACATGATAATTTTGATCCAAATCAAAGTTACATTTGTCAATTAAGGCTACAAATTTCGTTAATTTTGAATTTGATGGTTGAATCATTCGAAGTAAGAAGTTTGAATTTTCAATATTTTAGTATTTTGTATATGTTGTATAATATTTGGTGAAAATATGTATTTAATGCTTTTATTTTTAATCTATTTTACTTTAAAGTGATAAATTGTCGATTAAGGCTTGATTAGACATCCTCATGGAAAAATGAATGCAATTTCGCTTTTGTTATTTAGTTTTTTTATTTTGTGCCAGGGTGGTTCGATTAATTTGCTTGTGGCGTTTGATTTGACTGTCCAATGTACAAGTTCATGCAATTTTGCTCTTGCTTGTTTGGCCTTTTTATTCAGGTGTTTGATTGATTTTGTTTATTGTGTTTGATTTGACAGCCTGAACAAATTTATGCAATTTGCTTTTGTTGTTTTACCTTTTTTTTTATTTATTTTTTGATAAATTAATTTATGGTGTTCAAGTTGATAGCCTGATGGACAAATGCCCAGCGACACCACCGTAGGTGGAGGAGATGATGCCTTCAATACCTTTTTCTCCGAAACCGGAGCTGGCAAACACGTCCCTCGTGCCGTGTTTGTAGATCTGGAGCCTACTGTTATCGACGAGGTTCGTACAGGAACTTACCGGCAACTCTTCCACCCTGAGCAACTCATCAGTGGCAAAGAAGATGCTGCTAACAACTTTGCGCGTGGTCATTATACTAGTAAGACAATGTACCTCTGTTTGAAGCCTTAGTTACGTGAATTGATTCGGATTTGTTGAGATTGTGGATCTGTGATTGTGAAGGATTGGATTTGTGATGTTTTAAAGTTATTTGTAATGTTTTTTGTGAAATACGTTGCGAATAGATTGTGGATCTGTGCTTGAATTGTACTCTCTCCATTTCAAAGAGATTGTCTTGTTTTGAATTTTGAATATTAAACCTTTAATTGAAATATTTTTTGTATATTTTATATAATATTCTGGGAAGATAAATAAAAAATATAGTATTTCTACGTATTTAACTATTAACATATATGTTTGGTTCAAATCCAAGTAATGTGAGTCAATTAAAGTTGCAAAGTTTGTTGATTTTTCTAACTGAAAAACCAAGGGGGCCATCTTTTTGAAATGGTCGTAGTATTTAATTTATGAGATTTTACTGACTTTGAATACCGTTGTAAAATAGTTGGCAAATATATATTGGATCTGTTCTTTAATAGTAAGAATTGATGAGATTTTTAAGTAATTTTGAATGTTTTTTTTGTGAAATAGTTGGCAAAGAGATTGTGGACCTGTGCTTGGATAGGATCAGGAAGCTTGCAGACAACTGCACTGGTCTCCAAGGATTCTTGGTATTCCATGCTGTTGGTGGTGGTACTGGTTCCGGGCTTGGATCTCTTCTTTTGGAAAGGCTTTCCGTTGACTATGGAAAAAAATCCAAGCTTGGGTTCACAATCTACCCATCTCCTCAGGTCTCAACTGCTGTTGTTGAGCCTTACAACTCTGTGCTTTCAACTCACTCACTCCTTGAGCACACTGATGTTGCTGTTCTCCTCGATAATGAAGCTATTTACGACATCTGTCGCAAGTCCCTTGCCATTGAACGTCCCACTTACACCAACCTCAACAGGCTCATTTCTCAGGTATAATACATCTGTAGAATATTTCCTAGACCCAGTAGTCATTGAGTCACATCCCGCAAATGCATGTTTGTTTGTTATATTGTTGTGAATTGGGTAAATCAACTGATAAATTAAATGAATTTATTCTGGTTAATTGTCTTCAAAGTGTTGAGTGATCTAATTATTGATTTCGACCATAAAATAATTGTCACTTTAGTATGGGTTATATATATGGGGTAGCTCAATATATTATTGAATATGATTTGATGTGTTACCTCACTGAATGATTTGTGTTACCTCACCTAATGATGTGTACTTGGGTTAACTATTGGATCGAATTAAATTTTAGAATAAATGAGTTTGTAATTAAATTGTTTAGGTCAAGTGTTCTGTGTATTGTTGTATTGGATAATAGTTGATCAATTAATCTGTGACTGAATTTCAGGTCATTTCATCTCTGACTGCATCTTTAAGGTTTGATGGTGCCTTGAATGTGGATGTCAACGAGTTCCAGACTAACTTGGTGCCATACCCAAGAATTCACTTCATGCTTTCCTCCTATGCACCAGTGATTTCAGCTGAGAAAGCCTACCATGAGCAGCTCTCCGTTGCTGAGATCACCAATACTGCATTTGAGCCATCATCTATGATGGTCAAATGTGATCCCCGCCATGGGAAGTACATGGCTTGCTGTTTGATGTACAGGGGTGATGTGGTCCCAAAGGATGTTAACGCTGCTGTTGCAACAATCAAGACCAAGAGGACCATTCAGTTTGTCGACTGGTGTCCTACTGGATTCAAGTGTGGTATCAACTACCAGCCACCTACCGTTGTTCCTGGTGGCGATTTGGCCAAGGTGCAGAGAGCTGTTTGCATGATTTCCAACTCCACCAGTGTGGCAGAGGTGTTCTCAAGGATTGACCACAAGTTTGATCTGATGTACGCCAAGCGCGCTTTCGTCCACTGGTATGTGGGTGAGGGTATGGAGGAAGGAGAGTTCTCTGAGGCTAGGGAGGACTTGGCTGCTCTTGAGAAGGACTACGAAGAAGTTGGTGCTGAGTCTGGTGAGGGAGAGGACGACGACGGTGAAGAGTATTAAATTTGGTGCTTATTAATCTGTTTAATGAGGTCTCTTTGTCTGCTCTCTCTATATGTAATAAGTCTATTAGGATTGTGAAAACCAATGGTCTCATTGGTGATGGGTTTGTGTTTTTAAGTTGTAATCTTGTTGAAGTTCAATTGTGAACCATGTCTGGGTTTCTGTTTTTAAGTTGTTGCAATCTTGTTGAAGTTCAATTGTGAACCATTTCTGAATCTTCTGGTGTTCATATATCTATTTTTTTTTTTTTTGTCTTTTTTCAGGAAATAGACGTTCTTTTAACGTTATAACAAAATGAAATCCAACTAAAACTTGGTATTAATTATTACAAATTTTGTGTGTATATATATTATATAATATATATATATATATTATACAATATTTATAAAAACTCCGAAAACTACCTGTGGATGCTTATACCTATAATTTTGGGACCAATAAGTATGAATCAAGAAACTGAAAACTATCGTAATGCTATACCGCTATAATTTTTAGAACTTTGCCGTTATGGACCGCTATATGCTATTCACAACTTTGTTCTGCCTCTTATTTGGCCCTCCTTTACCGGCTCTTTACTTAACGGCGTTTTGCTTAGCTTGCTCGTTGATGCTTGTACATACTTTCTTCCGGCTTTGAAATGAGACAATGACACATACAAAACTTTTTCAAAGACATTGAGATATCTTAATATTATTCATCCCACCTCCTCACCGGGGCTCTTTCCTTAATCCGCTTTTTCTTTGGCTTGTTCGTTAATGCTTATACATACTTAAGAAGCTATGACATGCGGAAAAATTTTCACATTGGACATATATCTTAATATTATTCATCATGTAACATATGATGTTTGAAACAGGGTGTTCATTATGTCAATTCCAAACTGCACTGAGAGAACCATACAGACAAGAGATTTGTAACATACACAAATCACAAAATGATGTGTTATTTTCTCATTGATTTATATTCCTATCTTGCTATCTATCTACAAAATGTACATAAGTAACACATCAAAATCTAACCTTAATACAAGCTACCACATAACTAGTAAGAAGGAAGTCTTTCTGTTCTAATCAATCATCCCTGATTCAATAACCATGCTTAAGAGATGTCTTGCTACCAAGGGGAGAAGCAGGCAACGCCACCGGCGGCCTCGAAAACACCACCACCGAAGCTATATGTCCAGTACCACCACCACCACCACCACCAACAAACCTATATTTACCATTAACCAAAGCCTCCTTAATGGTCAAACCAAGCTTGGAATCCTCAGCTCTCAGCTTCTGTATCTGATTATGCACCTTCTTCTCCACCACCTGCCTCCCCTCCTCATCCAAAAACCACCACCCCTTCCTCTCTTGATCATCCATATCCACTATAAACCTTTCTTGATGCCTTTTTGAATACCCCATCTCCCTATATATAGTTCTTGAACAAAAAAATCGTGCCTAATGATCCAAAACTCACCGAGGTTTTATATGTTTTTGTTATTACTATGTGGGATTTTGTTGTTCTTTTAGGACATATCTAGATATATATACAACAATGTGATCATATTTTGACATAGGTGGATGAATATAATGGAGATACATGAGTTTATGTGGAGAACGTTAAGCTTTGTGGTTTGTGCCACGTGGCCAAAATTCAAGGTCAAAGTTGTGGAAATCAGATATGGATATCTACGTGTTGACCTAGTATACGCAACGTGTGATTGAAAAATTGACGGAAAATCTAGATGATTGCCGCACCATTTACTATGCTGCTCATCGTAATTGCTATTAGCTTTCTTTAGCCGCTCTTGATGCTTTCTCATCATATTATCTAATTTTGTGATATACCTATCTCAAATCTACGCTTTTTTCTACGTGCCCTTACGCTTTATACGATTAATTATGTATTGCATTTTTGCTGATATATAATATGATAATAACTTCTCATGATGCTCATAAATCATCATAATATATGAAGTACATGTAATCTAAGTAAATTAACAAGCAAGATGATAAAACACAATGAAAAATACGTAAAGGAGATAGAAGGCATGAGTAATTAGTTAGTAACAAATAATAAAACACAATGAAAGATACTTAAAAGGAGATAGAAGGCACGCAATAATTGATTCATTTTTGGTATTAAGTACCAAGGTGGCATATGAGATGTGGATTATGAAGGCAAAATAAAATTGGTGTTTGTATATGTGGAAGATCAAAGAAGAATCACATGCAAAAGTTGAATTTGTATAACAATTGTGCACCCTAGACCAAAAATAGGATTTAGGAACAGGTGGCTCGTTTACACCCCCCCTAGAGAAACGCCGATTCTGAATTCTGGATGGTGAACTTTCTCTAATTCAATGCAAGCACCCATTTTTTTTGTTTATCGCTTTAAGAATTTACACATAAATTAATAAAAAAAGTAATAAAAATATATCGAAAATACTATTGATAATCATTTAAAATTATATTTGCTTATTGACAATTTCTACTTAAAAATAATTAAATATATATTAATTAGTACAATTTCTATGCTTGAATAACAAATATTTTGAAACAAAAAATTTAGAAAGTTGAAAATTATGGTTCATTAATTTTTTTGTTTATTAATCATTCATTAATCTTTTGGTACACAACTAATTAGGTGCATATAATAATTTTAGTACACTTTTTTTTAACTTTTTAAATTGTACTATCTTAGAATGGTACGGTGTACCATTTTTACATTTCAAGAGATGATGTAATTAACGAACATCAATTTAAACGTAATCCATTCTCATTTCAAATTTCAAATATTTTGGACAAAAAAGTAGCAATTATTATACGTGTTTTCCTCTAAGACTTGTTCAATCATACATAAATAAAATAGATTATATCGATAACTCATAAACATAATTTGGACCTTGTTATCGTTAAAGGGCGATTCCTTTAATTATAATTTCATTGTGTTTGGATTAAGTATTGAAATATATACTGTTAACCTGTCTCGATATCCATTTATCTTCATTATTCACTAATTGAGCTGGTTTTAGCCAAAATAAAGTACAATTACGTAATCCATAAGGACGATGAATACTTGGAAGAGTTAATTTTACGACCGAAATATCATGAGTCCGATTTCTACCAAAACGCTTTCAATTCCATTCTATCACAATCACCTTAAATAAGAAAAAAAATCGGCTCGACACTATAAAGACGATCCTCAACTCATCATTACGTATAATATCCCCAGAATCTGGTTTCCAATATAATTTAACTAGCTTAAAACGCCAACCCTATATCTATCGAGTAACTCTCCTTATCAAAGAGTACAATTATGGACACTCCAACAAAACCCCCACAATTTCAACCTCTACAAAGAAAAAAATGGAAAACAAATGAAAATAGTCAAACACAAAAAACAATAAATCAAAACAAAAATAAAAAACCTAGACCTCTTCTCTTTTACCAAACCCAATCCTAAAAATCAATTATTTCAATCAAATTAAGAATTTTAATAAATTTAAGGATTTGAATTAAAATTGATAAAATTGAATTTTTGGTAATTGAAGATGAGTGGAAGAGGGAGGAAGAATTTTCAGATAGAGGCGTTTAGGCATCGAGTAGTAGTGGATCCGAAATATGCAGAGAAGACTTGGAAGATTCTCGAACATGCTATTCATCAGATTTATAATCATAACGCTAGTGGTCTTAGCTTCGAAGAGCTTTATCGGTTTCATTTTTATTCTAAATCATTCTCCACTTTTCCATTTACTTGTATTCAAATGGACTTTGTTATTTATTTACTTGATTGATTTAATTATCATTGTCCACTTTTGATGGTTGAGTTACTTGTATTTATTTAGTTTTTAAGTTCCAAACTGGACAATTGTTTTGAAACGGACTGTTTTTACTTGTATTTGTTTAGTTGTTCCTGAATATGTAGATATTTTGTTGCGTGTAATTCAGTTAATTTGTGTCTAGATTTATTTATTAACTTCATGAATTTAGTAATGATTGCTGATTTTTTATGCAAGTTAATATTACTGCCTTTTGTTTCAAAAAGATTGTCGAGTTTCGGATTTTGATGGTTGATTTAGTTGTATTTATTTTGTTATTTTAGTTGTATTTCTAAACCGAACAATTGTTTTGAAATGGAGGGAGTGATTTTTGTTTGTATTTGTTTAGTTGTTACTGAATATGTAGATATTTAGTTGTGTGTAGTTCAGTTATTTTTGTATCTAGATTTATTTATTTAGTTAGTTAATGAATCGAATAATGATTGCTGATTTTTGTTCAAGTTAACTTTAGGAGATTTGTTTTATCTGCATCCGGTTAATTTAGAGTATGAGGAATTTTAGTTTTTGTTTAATGTTTTTTTGGGCTTATGCTCTTGTTTTGAAGTGAATTTGGATTATATTACAATAGCTGCTGAGAGTTTAATTAAGATTAGGTTATGACTTTTATGGATGATTAGGGAATAGGGAAGACGGTTGGTGGAATTCGATTAGAATTTTAGTTGAATAATGGTGTTATTGTGTCAGAAGATTGGGAGTTCTTAGTGAGAACCTTCGACATTGGGTGTTCTGCGAGTGTTCGATTGTTTTCTAAAAACTTATTTGACTTAGATTACTGGGTACTATAGTTACTCCTTGTTTCGTAGTTTATTTTCTTTTGAATGGTTAATTCGAGGCCAGAATCTCTTATCTACCCTGAGGTTCTCCTATCTTGACCAATTCGACGTGTTATGATATTTTTTAATCATCTGAGGTGTTTGTTGTTATGACGTCCAAAGTCTTCTGGAGTTCTTCAATATTGTTGGTTGATGATTTTGGTGTCATTTTTTGCCTATTTGGTGCTATTAACTACATATCACTAGTTGTGAAGCCAACTAACGATTGGCTGCTTTGAGAACAATTTGATAAACTACGGATATTTATATTTTGGGAAGTGCTAGGCATCCTTTCTAAACCTTTTAGAGCCATGCTATGTAGCAGTATCATTTTCCCGACTTTTGTAAACATAAGACTCTTATATTCTCATGTCTAACTATTTCTCTGTTTCTTGTCTTAATGCACTTGTTCACAAAGATGGCTGAACTAAAGGCAATTTTATATCCTGGTCACTGGTTTCTAGCAGATTAGGCAGCCAATATAAGCTATCGCTTGAGCATGAATTATTGTATATCAAGCATATCTATTATAATAACAGACCCTGATCTCTTTGAACACCTATGGTTACTCATGTAATGATATTTGAGATGTATCTATGTTTGTAGTCTAGTTTTAAGTTGATGTGTGGATATTTCAATCCAGCATTTTTATGTTTTCAAATGACTCGACATTTCAGGAATGCATACAACATGGTATTGCACAAGTTTGGAGAGAAACTCTATTCTGGACTTGTGACGACGATGACCACTCACTTGGAAGAACTAGGTAAATCAATAGAATCTGCCCAGGGAGGCTTATTTTTAGAAGAGATGAACAGAAAATGGGCAGATCATAACAAGTCATTACAGATGATCCGGGACATATTGATGTATATGGACAGAACTTTCATTCCAACCACACACAAAACACCTGTTTTTGAACTCGGTTTGAATTTGTGGCGAGATAACATTATCCGTTCGAGCAAAATTCAGACGAGGCTTCAAAGTACACTTCTTGATCTTGTTCGTCAAGAAAGAAGCGGTGAAGTTATTAATAGGGGCTTGATAAGGAATATAATTAAAATGCTTATAGATCTAGGTCCCTCGGTTTACGAAGATGACTTTGAGAAACCTTTTCTTGCTGTCTCGGCTGATTTTTATCGTGTTGAGTCTCAGCAGTTCATTGAGTGTTGTGATTGTGGTGAATATCTGAAGAAGTCTGAAAAGCGTCTCAATGAAGAGATTGAGAGGGTATCTCATTACTTGCATCCAAAAAGTGAGTCCAAAATAACTAAAATAGTAGAGAAGGAGATGATTGAAGGGCATATGCATAGGTTAGTTCGTATGGATAATTCAGGCCTTGTTAATATGATTGTGGACGACAAATATGAAGATTTGACTAGGATGTACACATTGTTCAAGAGAGTGGCTGATGGACTTGGACTGATTAGAGATGTCATGACATCTCATATTCGGGAAACTGGGAAACAGCTTGTTACAGATCCAGAGAAGTCAAAGGATCCTGTTGAATATGTGCAAAGACTTCTGAATGAGAAAGATAAGCATGACAAGATAATCAATCAAGCATTTAATAATGATAAGACATTTCAGAATGCTCTGACTTCTTCGTTTGAATATTTCATTAATTTGAATCCTAGATCACCGGAATTCATCTCTTTGTTCGTGGATGATAAGCTAAGGAAAGGGTTGAAAGGTGTTAGTGAGGAGGACCTGGAGACATTACTAGACAAAGTGATGATGCTCTTCCGCTATCTGCAAGAAAAAGATGTGTTTGAGAAGTATTACAAACAGCATTTAGCTAAGAGGCTCCTTTCAGGAAAAACTATGTCTGATGATGCAGAGAGAAGTTTGATAGTGAAACTGAAAACAGAATGTGGGTATCAATTTACTTCAAAGCTAGAAGGCATGTTTACTGATATGAGGACCTCTCAAGATACAATGCAGGGGTTTTATGCAGCCATGGGAGCCGAAATAGTAGATGGTCCTGCACTTTCTGTCCAGGTCCTGACGACAGGATCCTGGCCTACTCAGCCCTCTCCAAATTGTAACCTCCCTACAGATATTCTTGGCGTTTGTGAGAAGTTCAAGACTTACTATCTTGGGACCCATACGGGTAGAAGGTTGTCATGGCAAACCAATATGGGGACTGCTGATTTAAAAGCGACATTTGGAAAAGGCCAAAAGCACGAGTTGAATGTTTCGACATATCAAATGTGTGTCCTCATGCTTTTCAACAATGCTGATAGCTGGACTTATAGAGATATAGAACAGGCGACCGAAATTCCTGCGTCAGACTTGAAGAGGTCTTTGCAATCATTGGCCTGTGTCAAGGGGAAAAATGTTTTGCGTAAGGAGCCAATGAGCAAGGATATTGCTGAGAACGATACCTTCTTCTTCAATGACAAATTCTTGAGTAAGTTTTACAAGGTAAAGATAGGTACTGTTGTTGCACAGAAGGAATCAGAACCAGAGAAGCAGGAGACACGGCAAAGAGTTGAGGAGGACAGAAAACCTCAGATCGAGGCAGCAATAGTGAGAATCATGAAGTCAAGGAGAGTCCTTGATCACAACAATGTTGTCGCAGAGGTTACTAAACAACTACAGTCCAGATTCCTGCCAAACCCAGTTGTCATAAAGAAGAGAATTGAATCTCTCATTGAGAGGGAGTTTTTGGAGAGAGACAAAGTTGACAGAAAATTATACCGTTACTTGGCCTAAAGAATAAACCTGCCTTTCGACTTTCGTGATTATCTTGCTCATTTTGGACATCTTTCGCTATCACTATGCATCTGTAAGTTGGTTAACTTTCGCGGATCATTTTGTTGGAATGGAAGGCTTTTACTATATACATGGATTCTCAGCTGTTCAAATTCTTTGTTTATATCTTTCCTTTTGTGTTTCCATTTATTCATATAATCAACGCTTTTACTCAATTCTGAGCCTTCGAACTTATGGCTTCGCCAACAGTGATATATAGATTCAATACTGATGGGGTTCTGTATACGATATACCTTCCCACCATCAAAGATGCATACACTTGATATGGATGGTTGGAATTCTAGATTGTTTGAAAATCTTCACATCACTTTTGCTCATCTCTGTTTCTGTCATTTCACTGTTGCTATTTGGTTTGATTATTGTCCTGATTCTGAGTATCTGAGCATTAGGCCATTTGCTATTTGGTTTGATTATTGAACTTGTTATGGTTACTTGAAGCTGCAACTAATTTCTAAAAAGTGTGAAATTATTACACTAACGATCCCTTGAGGTTTCTAAGCATGAAGAACACTCACCCAGGAGTTGGATCGAGGATGTGCCCCCAATTGGTCAAGACCGTAACTTTCATTTTAACCATATTTCAATATAAGTGCCTGGCCCTTACAGAGTCGAATTTTCTCTCCGTGATGAAAATGAGACCATTGATACTTAGCATTCTAACACACAAGTAATCTAATATGGCGAAAGAAGTGAAAGGGAGGAAGAGGGACAGAACTGCAAGAGATCAGATGAGACATAGTCTAACAAGAACAAGATGGTAACGATAATATCTTCAAACAAGTTGTAGACGAGCAAATAAAACAGACAACTTGAACAACATTCCAAGTATAACCAACAAACTCATTGCTTCAAATGTAACTATAGCACCGAGAAAACATCTGCTTTGTTATTCAGTTCTTTGCAGCTATTTTTTCCTTCTTCTGAATCTTCAAAACCTTCTTCACAATCTTTTGCTCTTCAACAAGGAAGGCGCGGATAACCCTGAGAAGTAAAAGCAGTAACGATATCATTAAACAAGCACATTGATGGAGCATCTAAACGAAGAGAGATTCAAGACAAACCATAGTAACAACTATAATTTACAAGTACCTTTCTCTAACAGCACCTCCAGACAACACACCACCATAAGGGCGATTAACAGTCCTTTGGCTTCTAGGCAACCTGGACCTCGTGTACTCAGCAGGTCTCAAGTGAGGAATCTGCATCAGAATAGAACATTGTCTGAGCAATCAACATTAGAATTATGTTTGGTTCAAAAGAATTTAGTCAAAATACGAAACTTAAATTATTTTAGTTAGAATTTGATGTTTAATAAACATTTGGTATCCAACGTAAATATAAACTTAGCGTTCATTATCAAACCGAGGAAATCCAAACCACACTTTTCTGATTCTAGAGCGTACAAATCAAGAGTATGGAACGTTTCTTACAGTTACACTCTCTATTACATTTTCGTTAATCTTATTTCATTTGTAAAATTTAAAAAACAAACAATAGACACATCACTATATTAAACTTAAGGTAATATAAATTTGTCACACAAAAATTAACATTGCCCATAATCAATATATTTAACTAACACCAAATTAACAAAAAACAAACACAACTCCACCAATAACATGTGTTCAAAACAAAATACACAAGAAACACAAATCACCAACTTTAGAGAAACCATAAGAAGTAATATAGATTCATAAAACAAAACAATGTACATATTTGTGAAATATATAATTTAGTGGGTAGCCCTTGAATTCTGTTCCCAGTAACTGGACATTTAGGAGCACTAGGTCTCTTGTTAGTTGTCTGATAAATAAGGTTCCCTCCAGGTTTGAGACGCTTTCGATATTTCTACCATTTTGATCTCACTTCACTCATAAACTCAGACAAAGTTGTACTAGATGAACTTATACTACATGCATAAAAATATCCTCTTGTTGCCCAATTACCTTCAATCAAAACAGTTTTTATAGGTATTTATATTTATATTATTTGAGATAATGACTCAGTATACTTTTTTCGCTATACAATAATCTATGAAAATATAATTAAAAAGTTATTAATAGTTAAAACTTTATCTCATAACACGAAATGTAATTTTAAATTGAATGAAGTAATGTGCAAATTGAATGCCACCATGAAGTTACAAATATTGCAAATAAGTTCCATAAGAAATAAACAAAATTTTGTTAGTAATAGTATTAACATGGGAACAACAAAAAGCAATTCTCTACATGCATTTTCCTACCTACAAAATTTATGCCGTTTAATTTATTCCGACACCAATCTAATTGCTCAGTTGTAATCTTTGACATATTCAGAGCTCTAGAGACTAACTTCATATCTACTTGAGAGAAAAAATAGAGAGCTGGATCTGCATCTTCTTCTTCCTCCCAACCTTTCTTGAACCTCCTCAATATACAACTTCTACCTCTCAAGACTTCCTTGAGCCTTTTGTTCTTCTGCATTTCAGGGGAAAAAATATGATGGTTAATTATGACACAACAACTTTAATTAGTTATTCACCTGATATGTGACTTATTAATTGTAGGGAAATGATTTTATGACTCATTATCATGTCTCTGACTTTGATTGATTGTACATCATGTATTATATATGACTAGTGATCCGTGTTGTTATGATGTAACCATGATCCTCAGGATTATATGCCACATTGTGCATGTTGTACAATTTTTATGAAGTAGAAGTCATGAAATGTGGCTAAAAGCGACACAAAGGATCTTATTACCTTCTGAAGTCCGCTTCTGACCTCCATCAACAACTCATGATCCTCAGGATTATGAAGCTCTATATATCTTCCCTTTTTTCCTTTATGTGTTGCACTAGAGCAATCTTTATCAGCTTGAATAAAGCGCCAGAAAATCCGAATGGATTCTTCTAAGATTTCTACTAGCACATCACTCGTAATGATATTATCACTACTTCCCAAATTTCTTGCTCTCCGTTTGTCTTTTGAACCATCCTCTGCATCAATAATGATAATTCGTTTTACTTTCCAATTGTTTCAGTAATAAAATAAAAACATTTGAAAATTTTCGAATAACAGGACCTCACGTAGAAGGCTTCGAAGGACAAATTGCACCCTTACAATAAAAACAAGATGCGCTTTAGGTTACCTCTAATAACAGGAACATGTAGAAGGGTTCGAAGAACACATCGGCTTTTGATGAAGTATTGCATCCTAGGTCCTTGAAATCGCTCGTCTTCAAGAAATCGTTGAATGAGAACTTGAAACTGCTGAAATTCATCAGCAACTTCATCATATCGACGAATCCCATGAGGGTCTGATTCGGAAAGATCCAAGGCCTTCAAATATTGCCAATGTAGAAATTCCCAGGAAAGACACATTTGACCAACATATACCACTTCAAAATCACTCTCCAATTCTTTCATAAACTTCATCATTGGGTCACTTGTAATGTCTAGGCTTTTATTTTTTAGTAGCCAAGAATTTTGGGAAATAAGTGATTTGAAGGTTGGACCTGAAGATTTCTCACTTGAGGTAGATTGAAATGGATCTTTTAAATGAAGAAAACCTGCAATAAATATTCATGTGGAAAATTAGTTATTTACATAATTTGTGAAAAAGTTGGACATTGAATTCCACTTCACTATATTACACCCTATTCAATTTGAATGATCGATCATCTTTTTTTATACTATAAACTTAATGTTTGATTAAGTTTTAATAAAAAATTCAAATTAGATGAATTCTTTTTCATGTCTTGATATCTCAGTTATCTTATTTTATTTTTTCACGACCACAAGTAAACTTAGTACCATGTTAATTATGTAGAACTTATTTGTCACTAAAAGATAAGATAATAATTTTTACTACAAATAGGTCGTAATTCTAACCTCTATAAAATGTACAAAGTATCCTATAAGATTCAACATACGTGTGAATCTCTCTATTTTACTGCAATTGCGTCTAGATCTATCTTACATGCATACTAATATTAACATCCAACAACCATATTTCATTATCATGGGATTCATGTCTAATAATTTTTCATAACTTATGAAGCTACACGCAATCATGTTATTTCTGTTTAATATTAATAAAACTACATACTACCAAGATTTTGTAGGTCCATTCTTTGATCATATATGAAATGTGGTTTAATCGCCTTTTTCCAGATGCGTTGAAAAGCACTCGATACACACGATACCAAATTGTTTACACAAAAGACCAAGTTTTCTATAAACTAGTAAGTAACCTAAATTTATGTCATCAAATATGATCAATAATATAATTCACAATTATAAAAAAAAAAATATCTGCATCAAGAAGAAATAATGACTGACCTATTGTATACATCTTTTGATAAGTCAAGATATCGAATTTGCGCATCCTCCCATAGTAACTCTGGTAGACTTTGTGAAGCTCTCCTAAGAAATCCTCATGGTGGAATTTTTCTTCAATTTTCCATGGCTTCAAATCATCCATTATCTTAGGCGATTCGGATTCTTCGAAAATGGTGGGAAGACCAGAAGCTCTAACCTTCTTAAGTTCCATTTTCAATTGTTCTATCAAATCTTGATGTTCCCACAATGACTCCATTTTGTTATCTTCTGATGAATCTTTTGAAGTATCATCATCATCTTTGTTACCATTTCCTTTATGATTTTCTGAATTTTGATCACAATCTTTCTCTGTTAAAAACCCAGAGTTCAATTCATCATGTTCTTCCATACTATCATTGTCTTCTTCGTCTTCAAACTCCTCGCTTTCCCAATTTTCTTCTCCTAAGTCCAACGTTTCATCAATATTCTTCCCATCAACATACATTGGATTTTCATAAAAAGGCGCAGGTTCTTTTCCAAAATCGTCGTCCGAGAGAAAACCTTCACTGTAAGAATCAATCAAGAAACTCATAACTGAGCGTACTTGCTCGAAACTTGTGGAATCTGAATCAGAACTTGTGAACAATGAATCCTTTTCTGAATAACAAATGCCTTCACTCGAAAAACCGCCATTTGTTACTTCATCTTGCACATTCTTTTGAGTATCATCTTCATTAAGGCCAACTTCCAAATCATGATTTTCTATATCAACATTAATTTCTGATATATGATCATCTTCCAATTCTTTCTTCTTCTCAATGTATGAAAGATACACTCCAAAAAAATCTTCTTCATCATCAACTGAACCAATTTCTTTTGACTCTTTTGTAGACTGATTCACATTGGAGCTTATTGAGATGGAATCATTCATCTGAATAGAGCTAGAAGTATCATATTTTTTTGCTAAATTATCTTCAATCTGACTGATATTTTCACCATTTTCTTTCATGTTTGAAATAAATTCTTCATAACTTGGGAATTTGAATGTAAAAACCATCTCTTTTTCATCATCATTCTCTTTATTCAGTGACTTAGAAGTAGAAAACAATTCTTTTTCATCTTCATTTTCACCATTTTCTTCCATGTTTGGAATCAATTCTTCATATTTTGGAAGCTTTAATGTAAAAACCATCATTTTTTCATCCTCCTCTGGCTCTGAAATTGCATCAACAAAATCCAATTCCTTCTCATCATATTCTTCAGAAATTCTATATCTGTTAGCCATAAAAAACAAAACCCAAAATTATTCATGTATAAATACTTAATTTTCCAAACCAACATCATGCAAAAAGACAAAAATGGTGTTGATTGATTACCTGAAGAAGTATGAATTAATGAGTCTGAACAGAGGAAACAGAGGAAAAAGTAATGCACCAACCAAAGTTATCAATCTTTGGTTGAGCAATTCAATAGTGGAAAGAGTATGCATATTCAATGAATTGAAAAGAGGATGAATGAAAATAATAAACTCTTTAATTTGGTCATACCTAATCAATCAAATATACACAAGAAAAAAATATATATAGAAAAATTCAATTTCAAGCAAAAACAGAGGAATGGGTTAACAAGAACCCTCAAAATTCATGACTCTATTGAATTTATCAAAAGAAGAATTGACTTAGCACCTGTACCAAAAAAAAAAGGGGGGGGATGTAATCAAATTCAGAACTAAATGAGTAAGAATTGAAACCTGACCAAACAAAAAATAATGAAAGGGTGGGAAAATTCAAGGTTTGTTAGAAAAGGATCAAAATGATAGCCAAAAAAGAGGGGGTTGACAAGTCTAGCGTGACACTCATGTGGTTATGAGTAGGAAGTTATAGCTCAATTGGTAAATAACGGGTAATATTATATACTGCAAATAGTATTTTTTTTATAGTAAGCCCCATCAAGTGAATAGCGATAATCTCGCTGTCTTTCACAGCGGTGTCTTGATTAAACCTTGCTTTAAAGTGGTAAAAAAAAAAATTTAATCCTTTAATCAATTGCAATATATTCACGATAAATTCGTTAATAATATTTCATGACAGGAATTTAATGTCCATTAGTGTGACTGTCACAGTTTTATGTGGTTAGGAGGTAGGGAGGGGGATAATAATTAAAAGGGTTGAATTGAATGTTTACGTTTTCTAGAGGAGAGGGTGTAGATAATAGTTTGGCATAATTGGTAGAGAGAATTTTGGAAAACAGCGTATGGAAAAGGACATTGGACAATGTGGAAGCTGTCTTATGTTGATGTTGTGTTATTGTACATATCTAGGAATTGTTCAAAGAGAAAGAGAGACCTGCGCGTATTCTTTACGGTGGAGAATCGAGTCGACCAAGAAAATCCTCCTCCTTAGTTCATTCGAAAGTAGGGTAGGACGGTAGGTTATATGTATAGTCGACATGAATTAAATAATATCGAGTGATCACTAGAATTATTATATTAACAAGCCTATAGTTGCATAAGAGTCTTGGGTTATATTTAATATCAGGTAAAATCATTGCCAGGCGAGATAAAAAAAAAACAATTGTGCATCATGATCGGTTGTCGTGTACAACTTTTTCGAATGGATTTAGATTTTGTCCTCAATGTCTTTTAGTTTATACTTTTTTTATAAATAAATATATGACACTTGTTATAATACTTGGCAGTATAGCATGCAGTAATAAATATAAAATATAAATAAAAGCTATCGAACTCGAAAAATTTAACTATATTAGTCCGTCCATCTATTTTTTTAAAGATCGTTTGACTTTGTATATACTCCGTATCATTAAAAAAAGTCAAATTTGTTTCTCAATTGATATTTTCCTTATTTTTTTCCTCTTCACAATTAGTCAAAATAAGAATATAATTTGAATTTTTCGAAAATGATAAAAACTTCCTTATATTAACGAATTGAGTTGAGGGACCGAAATGGTAAGATATTTTAAATCAAACTACACCTATGATAATTCTACCGTACATAGAAGTTAAAATATAAATAAAGTATGATATATATACCATTAGGTAAGAGAAATCAATATTACTTCCTCCATCCGATAATGTAAGTTCATTTTTTTTTTGGAAATTTCATAATTGGTTATCATTTTATTAAATTAGATAATAAAAAATGAAGGAAAATTTATTTTTGTGAGATGTATTTAAATTATTTTCAAATTTGATATTTCATATTTTGGCTTAAATTCCCCAATTTCTCGTTATTCGATGAAAACCGTCATGCTACCTTCAGTCTCCATCCATGAAAGATTTTCTATATGATTTTTAATTATTAAAATTAACTAACTTTTATCATTACTATTACAAACACCAAATTAAGCATCTTACTCAAATACCTAGGGTATCCACAAAACTCTAGAAGAGAAATGATGAAGAAGAAAAACAGAGGATGAACACTTTTTTATGTCTGTTGTGTAGTGAACATAATGCCCTTGTTGAGATGAAGGGAGTCGATATAATTGATAGAGTAATTGGCTTACTGCATAGGGTCAAGTCTCGTCACTAAAATGTTATGCATATTAAAATATTCTGGTTAGTTTTAAGCACATTTTACGAAATTTTCATTTTAATGAAGGGAATGGATGGAAGTGGTCGAATGAGTGGTGTTATGAACTTGAGTGTCGATTTAGATCGAAAATTAATATGATTGATCGAAATGGTAAATAAATGAAAGTTGATTGAAGTCCAAAACCATCCTAAATATATTTGTTGTTCATAATCATAATTCAAAAGAGCTCATGAAAATATAAAGACTCAAAAAAGTACAAAGGACTCTGAGATGAGTTTAGTGAATGGTCCAAGACTCCAAGGCAGAGTAAAAAAGCTGGGCATCTAGCCCCGTTGGATATTAAAGTGGGCCTTGCATTTGTTTAGAAATTAGAAGACTAGAAGTTACTATATGGATTATGGACTCAATGAGTTCAATGTGCAAATAGTTGCTGAAACTTGAAAGAGTGAAAGGCTGAGTAATGGTATGCATCTCAAAGGTTACTGGGCCTAAGTAGACTTTGTTAGAGAAAATCTTATTGGAATTGGAGATCAATGTGGTAATTGGTAAACTATGAATTTATAAAACAAACGATCAGGTCTAGTTATTTCACACTTTGACCCCCTCTATAACTAGGAATCTAAGAGACGATCACAAATTCACAATATTGGGAGTTGTACATTTTTAGTGAGGTTTATTTAATTTGAAGGCTTACTATCAGGATACTAGCTCCAATAATCTTATTATGATTATTAGTCCAACACTTTTTAAGGGGAAGAGTTCATTAAGATAGCTTGTTGCACTATAATATTATTGGAATGAGGAATATATAGATACATGCATGTCACTGCAAAGAGATAAATGATCCATAAATTTGATAAATAAGGTTGGTGAGGCAACTTGAGAACTTTGAAAATAGAACGTTGAAATGCTTGAGTGGTTAATATCTACGTGTTGCAGATTGGGTAAAAGTTTCACGGTGACTAGAAAATATGTACAATTACAATTTACTATTTCATCTGTTTTATTTGAACAAAATATGTTCTTCAAATAAAACGATGGTTTTTTATTCAACCTCGTCAAGAGGTCCACACGGTACGATGATGAACATAAAATATTACCTTACTCCCCCCAATTCCTTAGACCTACGTTTTCAATTGTCGTAGTGAATTTTCATACTAAATTATTTCATTTCATGTTTTAATGAATAAAAGTTTATAATATCTATCATTCCATTTTATCATTTTAAATTAAAATTATTCATGGTCAAAACTTGTGCATATTTGAAAATGTAACGAAAAAGTCAATTAACATAAATTGAACAAATTACTTAACTAGTTTTCATTGTCTCTTTATGGTTTATGAAAATTGCCAATATATGCAATGATATATTAACATCAATCAACACCAGGTTTCCTTATTAATGTAAACATCTCCAATTTCACTTCCACACACAAACCACCCAATTAATGTAAAATAATTTTGTTTATTTGGCAAGTCATTATCATCATTAGGACTCGTGGTCTAATTATCTAGTGGTATTTGGCCTGAACTTCTATCCAAAAGGTCTCATGTTAGATCCTATTTCTTTGGAGTTTAGGCTTCCATTTGCTGATATCTCATGTAATTTGCAATTTCTATTATTAGAGAAAAAAAAATATCATTATTAGAAATATCACGATCATAACTAACCCTAAGATGCTTATCTTATTAATGGTCCATAGATCGACAACAATAAACGTTTAAACCATTTGATTTGATTTATAGATGATAAAATTGGTTCGGTAGGAAAGAAGCAAAAAAGCTAATCTTTTAGCTATCTTTATGTTTGAAATATCATGTCCTTGTCTTTAAGTCCTTATCAACTTCTTGATCAGCAGCCATCAATCTTGCTAACTACCCTCATTATTTTTTCTGCAATTACAACAAAAGTTGATAATTTCGAACAATGGATTGTAAAAGGAAATTGTGAAATCATCCATTTGCTTGATACCGAGATCCTGTTTTGGATTTCGGAGGATGTGAATCGCGAGATATTATGCCGATTGGTCGAGGAGCGAGGCTTCGCTTTAAGCTCTTGATGCAGTTTTGTCGACACCGTGATTGATGCACAGCGTGAAGAGGTTAGAGTGTAGATATTTATGGCTACCATTTCTTTTCTGGGTTAAATAACGTAACTAAGAATTTACTACCGTTATTGTCCAGTTTGTTTTCTCAGCGATCAAAATAAAAAAAAAAAAATTGTAACCTTAATAATGACAAATGCAATTTCGATTTGATCTAAAATCAGGATGTTAATAGTAAATTCAATCATGTGTGTTTTGGTTAAGTATATATATTTGTGGACTTCCATCCGGAATCCACATTGTAGGATTTCGTGTAAGCATTTGTTCGTATATAATTAAACGTAACCAAGAAACACATATGGTAGATTTCAAAAATCAATATAGAAATAAAAATCAAGAAGATTGGTTAATAATAAGCACCTAAGTAATTAAGGATTTCTCTTAATCAAACACCCAATCCACACTACCTACTCCTTTACTTACTTCACGTCGTATACACCTAACTTCTTCAATTTCAAATTTTAATTGTGAAGGCGTCTCAAATTAAGTGTGTCAAACAAGTACGTCATTGTATATATGGCATCCAACGACATTACTACTCCCTTCATTATTACAATTTAACTATGAGTTTTCTTTTATTTAAAAAAATCACCTCCCTATTGAAACGAAAACTCAATTAATTAACTTAGATTATCAAAAATAAATAAAAAATACAGTTAGATACTACACGGAATACACGCTACATACTTGTATATTAAGATACTAGAGATATTGAAAATGAAACTATAGGAGTATATGTTTAAAGTTGAGAGATTTTATTTGATCGGTAAAAGATTCAAGTTAAATTGAAATGAACAAGAATGTATTTAATATGATGTGTCATTATTTAATAAGTGGAGTTAATTGCTAATATAGTCCTATAGATAGCGTGACACTACTTGTGTAGTGTAGTCTCAGATAGTGATATTAGTGCGTATTGGATTCGAAAATGGCATAAATATTAAATAGTATGGTCATGAAGTGATAAATATTTAGCAGCGTTAGATACCATATTTTTGAATACGTAAAATAGGGGCGAATAATGCGGCATCTGCTCAGCTCGAAGATCATCTTCTGATAACATGTGATATTGGGGTCTATCCGTAGGATCAATATTGTCAATAGTTCGATCAATAATAAAAAATCGTGTTAAACTGGTGGTTAGTAATGAAATGGTGACAAATAAAAGGGCAGTGGTTCAAATATTGACAATTTCGCTTTTAAAGGTCTTTTTTATTGCTTAAACACTATCTACTTTTTACTATTTATGAATCTAAATTAATTCATTTGCTTATTGAATTATTCATATTCTATATATTGTTTATTCTACAATTACTGGAATACTTCGTTTGCTTATTAAATGTTCATCCACATCCAATATTCTTCACTTAAAATTCTTGCTTTGCTTATCAAATACGATGAAAAAGAATTTAGTGTATATTGAACCATCATTTAAATCCATCCCTAGGTCTAGCTAGATTGTTATCGTACCACTAACAAGTCAAATTGCGTCAAAAAATCATATTATCCATCTGATATTATATTAGCAATTAACTATCAATAATAAGTGATTCGAATATTTCTAAGATACCATTGAATCCGATCACCAAATACACATTCTTACATGGAATATTGTCCAAATTATTATAGTGGAAATTTAATTAATTTTAATTAATAAAATTTATTTTTATGGATTTATTAATTCTCGATTGATCGTATGATGACACGTGTTGATTGAGGTTCGCTGACTTACGAATTAAATTGATCAGGAAGAAAATAATAGGGTTTCATGATTGAGCACGATATTAATTTTAGGTTAAAATTAGGATTTAAAACGTTAATTAATCTAATTTTAAACTGGGAATAGGGTTCCACTAAATTTCTGAAGATTAAAGTAATAAATTGGAGGGAGAAAACCAATATAAAAATGAAGTTTTACTGAATGACAGTGAAATGGTACGCTCGAATAGGGTTCTATCTGATAAGCCAGTCGGGGGCAATCCACGAATTCGAACAGTGATACATGCTTGGTCAGCCTTGAGAGTGCAGTGAAGTACTGGGATCATTGTCGATGACATTTAAATCGAGATTAGTCCCAAGTCCAGTCAGAAATACGTCAGTCGGTCGAATCGACATCTCAATCGGTCCGATAATTCGTTTAGTTTAGAGGCCAAATGGGGTGATAGTCGAGCGCCCGGTGTTTGATGAATGTTAAGGTTCACTTACTTTAAACCTGTAATAACTTTGACATTGATAGTATTGGTAGTATGTGTTATTATCTAGGTCTCCCTAGTACTCAAAAAATGAGGTGAAGATGAATGTGGCTAAGAATTGAATTAAAACACTCCTCATCGTCTCGATTCAGTCTCTCCTAAACTCAGAGCTGCATTCAAATAAGAGTGTGACTGAAACAAATTGATTGTCTTAACAATTATGGCAATTTATGCAATCAAAACCATGAAATTTGGTAAGTTTGGACAAATAGTATTTCAAATCCATTGAACCTCCGCCCCCCCTACCATCTAACCCCTTCTCCGGGGGGAGGCACCTAGAACAAAAAATTGTTCAACAATTCCAAGATTTATAGGGGCCACATAGTAGTATATAAAGGATGCTCAACATTGTTCTTTTCTTCATTTTATTATTATAATTCAACAAAATCAATCACTTTTAGTTAAAGACTGAAAATAAACCACCCTTTAACATTTGTAGGGTTTTGTAATGTTTCTTAACCAAGATCTAATCATTAAAGGATTGAGCTTTTCTTTTGATAACTACCCCCTTCCAGTATTAGTACTCACCACCAGTGAAGACAAAAAAAAAAAGTGAGGTCAAATGATTTTCCCTGTAGATAATTAGAGGTAAATAAAATCAAGTCAAAGTAACTATGTCAATTAGTCTTAAAAACTGTCAAATGCTTACAACCTATAAATACTTGTTAGGGTTTACCATGAACCATAATTATTCTCTTGCATCTATAATAAACGCCCCCCTACTTCTTAATCATCATTTTCCTTTAAATCTCTCACACCAACCCTTTAAGACAAATTGGGTCAACTCAAAAATTGATATTATTAATCACAATATCTTTGAAGAGAATTACTGAAATAAAATACTTAAAGAAGTGAAACTAGAAATGAAGCGTCAAGTTGTGGTGAAGAGGGCAGTTCCCTCATCAGTGAGTTTGAGAACAGTAAGATATGTTGAGTGCCAGAAGAATCATGCAGCTAGTGTTGGAGGATATGCTGTGGATGGCTGCAGGGAATTCATGCCTTGTGGCGATGAAGGCACCGACGGCGCCCTAGTTTGCGCAGCCTGTAGTTGCCACCGGAACTTCCACCGGAGGGAAGTCGACAACGAGGTCGTCTCGGAGTCTTCTTCCCCTACCTCCAATGGACACCAGAGTAAGTGATATAATCAAGAGGAATGTGGTACTAATAAGAAGAAGTTAGTTGGGTGTTATTTATTATGAAGATATAGTTGTAAGTTTATTATAAGGGTGTATGTGTTTCTTTGAAGCTTGGCTTTGCTTTAAGGTACTTATACCTGGAAGTTAAGAGATCTTTATGGATTGGATTTCTTGATATTTTGAAATTATTATGTGGTGTATGACTGTTGTATTGTTGGGTATGTACTCCTATGATCATGGAAGAGTAAACCCTCACATTATAATATTTTTTTGAATAAGTAAGAGCAATTGAGCAAATATGTATTTTTCCTTTGTATTTTATAATGTATTATCTTGAAACGACTGTAGGGTCGATTTTTATTTTCATTTGGTGAAAAGTTGACTACTACCTAACTTGAAATCTTTCAGATTTGTTTTACAATAACGTGTTTTCATGTTGAATGAGTACATTTTGGTATGAAGTTATTGCAATGGTATTGATTGTTTTGTTAGAAGAGGTAAAAACAGGGGTTCGATTTTTCTTTCTAGTTCAACCATGTGAGCAAGTTTTGGTCGTATTGTGAAATAATGTTGTATAGATTCTTTACAATTTATCACTTTGGTTTAATGTCTTGAAGAAAATCTTCAAGCATAAGGATACATATATATACATATATATATATATATATATATATATATATCACAATATTATCCCTTATTAGTTGTAGCATCTAGCTTCTCAGCGGAATATATACCTTATATCATCTTCATCCTTGGCATTGTTTCAATTACTAATACATACATTGCTTGCTTGTTTAAGGACAAAAAAACAATATCGTATGGCATCATTGATTTATAGAGTGATTGTTCTTACTTAAGGGAGTACTATATACTAATTTTTCTATAGACTATACCATATTTCTTTCATGAAATAATGTAGATCTACTCAATGTTAAGTAATAACTTATGTAAGATTAATCTATTTTTACATTTATATTTATGACCATCATAGGAGTGCAATTTTTGAACCATCTTTAACTTTCACTAATAAGTTAGTAATTTTATATTTTATGACTCTTTAATATAATAAAGTAAATAAAATTATACAATATAGATAATATCTATACCCGTATATATTATATATATACCCATATATATAATATTTACACTTAATCTTGGGTTAATCAGAAAACATACCTCCATGTTATGACATGGGTAAGATTACATATATTCCACCCCTTAAATCATGATCTCACTTAATGGGACATTTTTTAAATTTTGGATTGTTTGAATATATTAATTTTTTTTCCTTTATATGGCAATAGACTACATCAATGAGATTTTTAAGATTGAACGAAGATTAAGAGCAGTTCTTGAATAATTGCTATATTATTTTGTATGTAACTCAATGCATTTAGACTCTTGGCTTAATCTGTCATTCTTATTGTTATTTGAAGATCAGTAGGTTCTTTATTTCATTGGCATAGATCAATATTACGGCAACAGAAGGTAATAATGCACTAACATGATGGACTATTACTATTACTACCCACAGGAAAACCAATAAATTTAGTAATACATGCATCTAGAATTCTAGATGATCATTGAGAGACATCTCAAACGACGCATAATGTTAGAGTTAATTGTAAATATAATCTTAAATAGTGTGATTCTAGTATAGTTTGATTCCAGATAATGATACTGTTACAGATTAGTCATCAAAAATGATATAAATATTGCATTATGATCCCCGAAAATAATAAATGTTGCACATTAGTCCCTGATTTGAACGTCTAAAACAAGGACGAATGTACAATATTTGTCAATTTCAGAGATCATATTACAACACATATAACATTTTTGGAAACTAAATTATTACGATACCACTAAAAAGGACCAAACTGTACCACAATCACAATACGTGGGACCATATTTACAATTATCTCCATAATGTTTCCATGTGATAAGTGGAGAAACAAAAGGTGCAATTAGTTAGGTATGAGTGTTTATTTGGTGGGAGCAACGGTTTAGGTATATGTTAATTTTAATTGGGTAGATGTCAAATCTATCCAGAGCTAGAGTTACACATCTAGCTAATTGCTAATTTGTGGAATCTTATTGCTTTTCTATTTTTGTGAAAGATATTGGTTTCTTGCCAGGATTGAATCGGCAAAGTATCATACATTTTCTTTGTATATACAATATGATCGTGGTTTTAAATTGCGTGTAATCTTTTCATCCACCCACTAACAATATTTTGATTAATTGTTTTCTTTTTTGTGCAATAAATTAAATGTTTTCAGTAATTTTGCTACTATAAGGAAATAATCGTTTCAAAAAAGCTAATAAGTATCCTTCCGCTTCATGATTCATGTAGTAGAATTTATAAGATTTGATTAATTTCAAAAAAGAAATAAATATATTTGGCAAGGAATGAAATTGATCACTATGATTTGATTAATTTCAAAATAGAAATAAATATATTTGGCAAGAAAATTAAATGATCAATGTGAAGCTCCAAATAATTTGAGCTGGGTAATAAAAAAGGAGAAAATTATTGATTTTGTATTGGCGATTGAAATAATATAATTAAAGATTACATAGAGAAAAATGATAAAGATCAGGGCATGTACGTATGTGACCATGGGCGGACCTATATGTTTGTAGTAGTTCATTTGAACCACAAAAAAATGTATAGGTTAGTTGGTAAATATATAGTTTACTATATTTATAAGGTCTCGAATTGGGTTCTACTCTTTGCACTATCATAAATATTTTTGTATCCATACATTAGCACCTTAGCTTTTCTAAATTCATTTTTGATAGTTTATTATGACCTAATTACAATTTACTCACCTTTTGTGGAATAATTTAAGACAATATTTATTCATTTTAACAAATTTTATTTTCTTATCCCATAATAAAATATTTCTTGTAAATAATTTATTAATAGTATAAAAATCTTCCAAATTTTTTTAATGTATATTTTGAACCATCATTTTCAGTGGGCTAGATCCGCCCGTGTATGTCACAAGTGTGTTGTTCAACATTTTTGTACTAATCGGGTGAATTATGAACGATATGATAGTTTTACGTAGAAAAAATTAAATTCCTTCCAATATCCTTGGGAAAGCCCTGGATTAGACTTTGTTGTTCAAATAGTGACATGTATGTAATGTAATTAACTACATGTTCTTTGGGGTCCTTTTTGCTTGCAATTCTTTTTATGATCGAGATGTACACCTTGAACCTTATTGGTATTAAGGCGTTCGTCTTGTGGTTAATATGCGAAAGACTAGCGGGATTATCCTTAGGGTTGGTATCCCTATCGTTGCTTGAATTTGTATTATTATATACAGTATGTGCGTTTACCAAGCCGATTGATTAATTATTGAAGGTGACAATATTTAAGTTGTTTGTAAATTTGCTCATGCAATGAGCTCCCCACAAATGGCACCATGCATTGATGATTTTGTTGAGATTAAATTCGACAATTGTTAAGTATGATGGGTTTTGCCAAGTCTTTGTTAGGTCGATGAGAATCAATATGGTACTAAATATTAGTAACTACAAAAACTAAATGACCGGATGTGCCAACATAAATACTTTAACTCTTAATTTAGTATTATTGAGAATTGAGATCGAGTCTCACATTGTATAGTAGGTGTGTCTATGAGATTGATTACTTGTTCCATACAAATCGGCTATTATAGACCTAACATTTAAAGACAATAAATTTGTTTTTTATATTTATTTAAAGGCTTTATTTCGAACCATATCACCTATTATTCAAACCCTAACAAAACTTTCAATTATTTTACCACTTGTGATTATTTTTCCTATGGACTATCTTTGAGTCCTTTACAGGTTCACTTGATACAGAAATTGGTCCCTTGGGTCTTGGGACTTGAGTTGTCCGTAAATTAGAGGCAAAGATCGATTACGGTCCACTGCTTCAAGCCTTCAATAGTTGGACAAAGTTGAATCTGACTATGTAAAGGCCGATCCATATAGGCCCGTTAATTTATACTCCTAAGAGGCTAAGATATTGTACCTAATTTCATTTAGATAGAGTGGCACAATAAGAACTGATTATTCTTATTTAATTTAATCATTTAGCTAATCCATGAACAATTATAGTTTGATGACTGTACTATTATAATTAAGGGTTAAAAGGGAAGTAACATTAAGAATATAAACGAGTATAACAAAGTTGTTATATGATGAAATAAGTTAAATTTGTTACAATACCTTGTAGATTAAAAAGAACGGAGTATAACTCAAAACGATTAATCTTTTTAACATTTTCATTAAAGTTTGAACCCTCAATTTTAAAATGACTTTAAAATATTTAACCTGATGATAAAGGCATTTAACTTTATTTGAATTAATTATTGAATCACATGAATTCATTTCCAATACATTCTTTAGGAAAAATTAACCTACCTAAAGATATCCAACTGATCATCACATGAAGTTTTACTAAATAAAGGCCGTTCCTGTAAAGAGCACGGTCTCTTGTTCAATTCCTTAGATAAGCTAAACCATTCCCACATGTTTATGCACGTTTCTCAGAGTTCACCATTCCTTTTATTTCCTTCTTTTACTAATACAACAAACCTAATTAATTCCATCAGAAATTTGAGGATTCCCAATAGTAAATAGAACGTTTCAAATTTGAATTTGCCTGTTGAAACTATCCTATCATCATCATCGAATTTTACTTTCACTATTTTTTTCATTTTATATATAATTGGTCTCATTTGATCAATTTTTACATATATTTTAGATTATATACAGACTTTAACTAATAGTATATTTTATGTGCAATTTTTGAAAAAAATCAAAATTAAACCATCTTCGTAAATGGAGGAAGTGTGAAGCATATGATGTTCATAACTTTAAAATATGATTTCGCTTAGTAATTGATAAATTTTACTCCATAAAAATAAGAGAACACTTAAGATTGTCTAACTAACAACTAGTTTTACTAAATGAAAATGATTCTGATAATTCCATGATAAGAAATTGAATGAGATCTCAATGAACCAAAAACTATACAATCAAACAGAATTTTAACAAGTAGGATCGATTATATGAATACGACATCTTCAATCAGCCTAGTCATACTTTCTGTTAAGCCCATACTCACACTCATTTGATATAGTATTTGAACTTTTTTTAGGTGTACCTCTACCTATTATGCATTATATTATATTCATAATAGAATTTCGATAAAAGTTTGCAGTTCGTTGTCGAGACCTAACACAACTCTCGTTTTCCGGTATGACACCAACAATATTACACAAAATAACACATGGAGAGATCTCAATGATTGAGATAAAATCATGAGAATTTAGTAAAAGTTGTAACATCATAAGTTCATAAGATCTAGTTATGTAATAGTCACCTTTTGTTACGGTTTTTTAGAATTGTTCTTTAACTTCAACTATACTTCAACGGTTCAACCCCAACTACATTGTCCAACTAACATGTGATTAGGTTGGTGTTGGGCCTTTTTGAGACATTCTACTTCTCGTCTTTGGCCCACCAGATTAGCCTAAGATAAAATAATTAAGAAAATGTTACTAAGTAAAGTTAACAGCCATAAGCTCTAAGCCTCTAACCAACTTTAGCTACTCCATAGTCCAGCCAGAGCCTCGTCAACTACTGTATTTCTATTTAACTTAATCTATACATATGTGAATTTTTTCATCGATTTACACTTAGATCAGTTTGTATCGAACATGACTATTTGAATATTCAATTTTGTTAGGGTTCGAATTGACCATAAAAAATCCTGAATTCAGTTCGATTCCAAAGATTCAGTTTTCATGATAAAGATAACAGATGAATAAATTATAGTTCAAGTTGGATCAAACCTTTGGCTCGAGTGCATCCAGACTTAAAAAGGAAACTAGGGCTCGATTAAGAGTACATCAAATCGAGTCTTAAATTTTTCTTTTTTAAGGTGGATCAAAATTCGAACTAATCTAATCATAGGTCATCGACTAGTAAGCATGAACATGTGACTTAGAAAAGGAGTAGAGAGTGGAAAATAGTTTGATGACTAATTAATTTTGACTTCCAAATTTTAACTACAGTAAAAAATTTATAAACTAATATCTTTGGGACCGACCAAATTTATTAATTTTAGAGAGTTATTAATTTATCGATAAATTAATAATTTATTAATTTAAAGAGTTTTTTAACAAAATGAAGCAGTATACGTTCGATGAGCTTGTTGAATTTATTGCGATTTATCGAAATATGTAGAAAGCTTGTCAAGAAGATATCGGAAGATTGTTAAATCACGAAGATTAATAAAGAATAGTAATGAATATAATGATACGGTAGGCTTTGGAACCTATTACGAGAAAGAAGCGGGTTTAGGGTGCAAGTGCCCCGAAATGTTATGTTCTGATTCGAAATACAGCCTTTAGAACTATTGGATCTGATAAGAGCAATTAGAGATGGCTAAAATAAGATTTGAGCTTTTAAAAGAAAATAAGCAACTATAGATTACCGTATTTCGTTAAGTTGTTATAATTATTTTTTCGATTTTTAAAAATTATTAATTTATGATTTTTACTTTGGAGTGTATAAAATCGGACCAATTTATTATTTTAGATAATTTATTAATTTATAGAGTTTTGTATGTATATCTGAGTAGGCATGACAACTTGAGTAAGCTAGTAGCATAGAAATTAGCGTCAGGCTAAAGCTTTCATAGAGTTTATGCTAATTATACTTTTCCCCCAAGATAAAAAGGGAATTTGTCTTCAATTGCATAACAGCTTCATTTGATAAAGATTATAGGGACCAGATGGTTAAACTTGGAATGTAAGAAGGACCATTGAAAACATTATGCTGAGGGAGCATATTTATGACCTTAATGTAGGACCACCATTCATGAATGCAAAGTGCTCTACCCTTTATGCTCTTCCTTATTGATATGATATAGTGGTCCTCAATTTCTTGCTTATCTTCTTGTTTAGGCATCATCATATGTCTATTCTCTTGTTAACCATTAATTTGTCTTGGGGGAGAAATGTAGATCTATTTTCAACTTCAAATTGATTTCCTTTTCATTTAAGCAATAGTCTCTTGACATTTAATACGGAGTAAAACATTGTTGCAGAATCTCAATTATTAGGGAAGTTCTTGGTTCTTGTGAGTCTTTGTATGATATTTTTCTCAGTGATCGATTTTCCATTCCTAATAAGTGGATTTTTATGCCTGGCCTCCTTAAGTAAGTAACTACTCATTATGAGAAGATGATGTAACCGAATGAACTATTCTCTGCTTTTTTGTCAAATAATACTCCCCTCCATCCCAAATTATTTGTCCCATATTTCCTAAAATAAAAATTTTATTATTGGTTCCATTTTTATCAAATATAATAAAAAAAGTGAAGAGAAAGTGAGTTTTGTGAGATGAATTTGAATTTTTTTAAAATTTATGTAAAAATAAAATAGACATACAAATTAGGATGGAATAAATAATAATAATCAAGATTTAAATTATCGACCTATATGTGATTATCTAATACAACACTAAACCCACCCACCTCTTTGTCTGACTATTTGATAGTCTTAGTTTTTTTTTTCATGTAACAATTCTTATAATAAATAATTGTATATTATGATCTTTTGCGAGAACTTAATTATAATATATTCAAATTCATTCATTCATTCAAAAATATGTATTAAATAAAAAGTAAATGAAGTCAATGTCAAAGAGATATGCAGTATTTTACATTCTTGATCAAAATCGAATATTGACTATCGCCAAAAAAGTTGAAAGAACGAAAACAAGTTTCACTATATATAAAATTAAAATACACTTATAAACCGAGGTGCATACATGCAGTGGATTCTATAGTAGTATAAATTAAAGTACTCAATATTAGAATAAAGTCCACTTATAAAAACACAAGGTTTCTTCCACCCAAATAATGTGTCGACACAATTCAAAATTGATGTATACCCAGTTAATGGAAGATCAGGACTTACTCCAAACCACTCAATTTTGCTAATTGCTTGTTTTACAATGTGCTTTGGTTTATATATATGCTTAGTTGTTTGTCAATGATGCCTTTAATTCGATTTAATTGTATTATTTGTATATATTTTTAGAAAATGAGGGTGTGTCCATTAAAAACAATACTAGTACACTAATAATAATGAATTCCCCATGATTATTAGGAAAGTTTGTAACATCTATTGCTTTCAATTCACGGCTTACATGCAAGAGTCCATACTAGCAATGTAATAGGAACAAAACAATTGCAGAGTCGATTCATTTGGTCCGGATGGATCTTCGCAAGATCAAGACCGATTATCGGTATAATCATAGGTAGTATAATGAAGACTACGCGTGTCTTCCACGCGTTTCGTCATGTTGCAGCGCGTGTAGCCATTTTTTTTTTTGCTTTTCTTTTGTTTTTTTGTTTTGTTTTAGCCTTAGAGGATTGTCGCTGCCTGGCGTAAAATTATCGTTTAATTTTTGTGAAAAGCATCGTTAAATCTTTATGCCGTTCTTTTTAATTAACTTCATCGGCAAACATAATTAAATTTTTTATCCGTCTTTCTTGTTGATGCTGCGCCAAATATACAATTTTTATTGTTATTTATCGAAATGCGGCCTCTATCGTTTATTATTAATCCCGTTTTAGTTCCATTTCTTTTTATGCTTTGCTTTAGCGTATCAAACATTTCGTTAATATGAAGAAAAACAATCGGATTGATATGAGTTGTCGTCATATTTTCGGTGCTTGGCCGATTAATTTTTTTGCTTTTTTAGGCTTGAGAGAGGGTTATGCGCTGCTGGCGTTAAAAAGTTGTACATACAAATTTTTATTAAAAAGTATAATTAAAATTTGCATCTCGATGCTTTACTATTACACATCTTGACACCTTAATTTTTCGTTTGTTAAAAAGATGCCATTATACATCGTTTTGTCGTTCGATACGTTTTAAATTCTCTCTTTTTTATCTTTAGCTCCCCGTGTAAAATATTTAGTTAATAAATATTTGAAAGAAAACAATGGATTGATATTAAGAATATTCACAAGCATTCTTATTGACCCAGTTTCTTGGTTTTTTTGCTTGTATAGGTAGTATAAAAGGGAACTGCGCATGTGATGCACCCCGAGTTGTCGTAATATCGCGGTGCGTGAAGCTTTTTAACCCTTTTCCACTTTTTTGAGTAGATGCATTTTAATAATTTGAAGTTATGCCTTGAAATTTATTAAACGTAATTAAATTTTACGCAAAATCTTTCAATAGCTCACAGCACAAACTCTATCGTTTATTATTGTCCAGTTTACATTCGTAGTTTTCTTTCATCCCATAATCTTACATTAAATTTATTGAATTACGATTAAATGCATCTGTAATTTTTCTTTTGATCTTTTTTTTAGAAGAAAAGCAAATAGTTAGGCCCACCTTTTGATGTATTTGATTTTTAAAAAGAAAAATCCTTGAAGCAATGATTAGATGAAACGAAGCTTGTCCGTCATTTGGCCAGACTTCGACAACAGTCAAGTTAAAGAGGATCTAAAACCGGTTCGAGAAAAATGGTCGGTCGAAACTTGCCCAGAAAATTTTTATGCTATATTCGAGCGAACTATCGTAACATATCTAAAATGATGTACTTGAGTTAATTGTAGATATGAATTTTGATAAGTGTGGTCAAAAGTAGCGGCTTTGGTCCCGAAATAAATTGGCGTTATAACCGCATTTGTCTGTGAAAATATATCTGCTGAGTGCTTCGTTCTCAGTAAGTGACAAATATTATGCTCCCTCCATCCCATTTTGTTTGTCTCATTTACTTTAGCACAAAGTTTTAGAAGGATTTAAATTCATCTCACATTATTAATTTTTTCTTCAAAAAATTAAATTAAAAGAAAACTTATTTTGAGATTGCCGAAAAAGGAAAAGAGCAACAGAGTGGGATGGAGGGAATATGCATCCATGTTTTGAAGTTAAAACATGGAGTGTGCAACATTGAAAATTTCAAGGCATCATGTTGCAATATTTTTATCATTTTTATGGAACAAATTTCATTACGTTATCGTTTATTGAATTTAAGTGCAAGCTTTCTTCATTTTATTGAGTATCTAATAACTTTCGATAACAGTAATATTCATTTCTTGCTTCTGTATGCTTGTATCATAAGTATAGTCGGAATATAATCATTACTTATCAAATCTATTTTAATTGAATTTTTCATGCTCGAGATAAATTTTGATCTTTGTTACTTATTTCATTATATTATTAAAAATTAATATTGTGAAAAGAATTTAAGAAGCGAATCCAAATTATATAAATTTTATATTTTTTAGAATAAGAAATAATTGATCTCGAAATTTAATTTAAGTAGAATAATGATTAAAGTGGATTGGAGGAGTATTGTAAAATCTCAACTATTTACAAGTGTAAAATAATATTTTTACAACTTGTTCCATACCAATTGAACCACAAAAAGTTTTGGTAACTTTATTTATTACACATTTACACGGCTAAGCTAATAAATAGACTACATTCTCACGAAAAGGAATAATGACATTTGGGAAAGAAAACGAAGGGGGGTCGACTATATACCTTTTTCTGAACTTCACTCATTGGCTCATGTAACTATGTAAGGAAGCACTGAAGCAATTTCTATTTGGATTGATTGAAGATATGTCTCAACTTAAGTTGAGCTCATCAGAACGGAGTTTGAGTCAAAATTTTGGGGCTAAAAAGCATTATATATATTTAGAGGATTTTTTCGTTATTTGGGGTTTAAATTCTTTATATTTAGATGACTAAAAAAATCAAATTTAGAAGTTGTCTGTAGTCTCTTAGCTTCATTATTAGAGCCTTTTTCGTGGTGTGTTTGTTGGAAGGGGAGAAGGAATTGAAAATTCATTCAATTATTAGTCGGATTGCTTTTGGATTAAATTTTAGTTCAAATACAATTAATCAATAACTGAATTTTCCTCAATGCCCAATGAAGTTTAGGGAAAATAGAACCACAAAATAATTTCATTTTTCAGTAAAAGATAATCGACTTTACAAACTATCATAGATATATAAGACATACATTTTACTCTATGTTGGGGGCTTAAGAGTTCCATTAAAAACTGATTCGTCTCATCTCTTGCGTACAAATTTAATTATATTGTTATAAGATCGTACGAATTTAATTATATTGTTACAAGATCATATCACTGCTAAAACCAACTTGATGAAGTTAAAATATGAGTTCATGCTCTAACTCTAATTAGAGACCTCTTGTCTAATGGAAACTCTAGTTAGATGTCTCTTAAAAATTATTGCGATAGAAAAAGAGATTTATTATAAGGATGATAGGTGTTTGATGATCACTCATTAGGTTTATGCCTGCAAAGGATCCAGCTATGCCCACCTCTGTATTAATTGAAGGGTAGACCCATACTGATATGGTTGTTGAGAGTTGAGACTCAAGATTCCGGACATCACACAAACATGCAATACAATTGGATACGGAATCAAGATTAGTGATGCATGTGAGATTAGAAAAACAAGGCTAATCTCTTTCTTTTTGTCCCTTCATTATTTCGTCAAAAGAAAATATTGTATCATGATATGGTAATCAAAGTCATTATCAACTTGTTAATTTGAGCCTATTTGGTTTTCATGGTTGCATTAGTATCGTTAGTGACTAATGAGATGTTAGTGGATGATTACGGCTGTCGAGTTGGGCCGGAGTAGTAATATACAAAGTACAAACTAGCAAGATCTCACAAATATTTTTATTTAGACCTAAATCCGCATGAATCATGAAAAGAAAATCTAAGCACAAGGAGCATAGCTCGGATGATAAAGGAGTTAAAAAGGATAAGATACGAAATTTTACATGCCTTGGTGATTGGTGTGGGCTCGATTCGGGTATCACGTATAATTTTAAATTGTATTTCTTGTGGTGAATGGCCAATGACTTCGTGGATGTCTCGATTGAATTGATTAACATCTGCAGTGATGCGCGACGTTCAGAACCGCGTCATGTTATTAATAAGCTCCACCGGTGTTCACGTAGAGTAGGCACGTAAAAGCCTGAAATTGGATTTGTTTAAACAAATTGAATTTAAAGTTCGGTTTATGTGGTTCGAGCGAACGCTTTCGAACGAACTCGGTTGGTTGAAATTGTATTTTACCACGAGACTATCCCATCGAACACGAAGGAACAGAACTCAAAATTGTTCTTTAAACTTCAACTAGTTTGAACTCTCGAATCGAACATGGTGGTGGTAGTGGTTGGTGGGGGTTTGAAGAATATGAAGAAGGCGGTGGTAGGTTTTAAATAATGGACATTTTAGACAATTAATAAGAAATGGTAATATTTGAAAAAAAATTGTTTGGAAGTTAAAAATGTGGTCAAATGGGTGCTATTTTCCCAATTTTCTCTATACTAATGCTCCTCTGTCCTTCAAGAAGATTAGTGATTTCATTGACAAAACCCCAAACTAATACAGTACATAGGAGATGATAGACGAGACATTACCATTTGGTCACCATCAGCGAACCATACCGACTCTAACTTAATTGATATTTTCCAATTAATTTATTTTTATTTTATCCAATTAAAATTTTGATCAACAATAACTTAATTAATATTTTTATTTTTTCATTCCCTGCTCTAATAAGTATAAAATTGATATTATTAAATTTGTTTTTGAAAACATTTTCATATTATTATATTATTTTAAATTTTTTACAATTAAACAATTATTCATGGTTATATCTTTACATAAACAACGAAAATAAACATTAAAAAGTGAAATCTTCCTAAAATTTATAAGTTGTATTATTAGTTTATAGTTGATGAAGTATATAACCATTGATTTATTGAGCCAGAGTTTTTACCTTACCTGAAAAGGAAAGATATGCAACAAGAACCATTACTTAACTAGAGGTTTTAATGTCTTTTTACGCAATTATGGAAATCTAAATTAAGGTAATAGAAATAGACAATGATTTCCCACCCACACACCACATATTTGTCCTAAATCTATATTACTATATGGAGTACTTTATAGAGGTTTAAGCCAACATCAACGATCAAACATAAGCTTTATGGAGTACTTTACGTCTTGGCCAAAAAAGTGCCAGTCTAATCTTTATAATAATATTCCCTGACTTTACTCTTATCTTAATTTAAACATCATAGGTTATACTATATTTTATTAAACCCTGAGATTTGCACACTATCCAAAACGAAGGTTATTATTGGATAGGTATTCTATGGGTGTAATTGTCTAAACATGTTTAATATTTTATTAGACTGTGATCAATATTTAATCTTCCATGCCTTGATAACAATTATTAAAAGTATGGTGAAGTAGTTATCTAATCAAATCATCCCAACAGAAGAATCTTTTTTATAATCATCAACAGGAGAATCAATTGTTAAAATAATGTATGAAACCTCCCTGGATCTATGTTTCATTCACAACTTTTTGCTACATTATTTCAGACAGAATTCAAGAAAGAAAATCTAACACCCTTCTAGGACCCTCCTTCACTCTCGTCAAGCTTATTTCCAAGGTACATGTATGCCTTGGAAATATTCTTAAAAAATGAATGTATGATTCTTGAAAAAAGTCTCACCCCTCACTCTCCCTTGTGTTCTTTTACACTTCTTCTAACTTGCAACTATTTCAGGTACACTAGATATGATTATCACAATATCTTACTTTTTGAGTTATCACTAAATCTAAATAAGAACGTAATGAGCCAAATAAAATTTCATCATAGAAGGCAGATTATACTATCATTTCATACCTCCATTTCATTAAAAAAAAACAAGGTAATACAACCATGAAAGGATGCTAGCAATAAGAAGGCAGAAAATACTATCCTTTACATACTATCCAATTTAATTCGAGCCCATTTTAATTAATTAATATTCAAGATATATTACCCGACCTTTCTTATTCCGCTTAAATTTTCTTCAAAAAGTATCTGAAGATACACATTGAGATATATCAATGAGAGTAATGTATTTAATACTCCGTACCATTACTGCTATTATATGAACACAATAGTATCAATTATTTTCTAAATTAGACAAGGCATATAAATTAAATTGGACAATCATGCATTTTGAGTGGAGGAATTATATGTGACGGTACATTTCCCTAAGAAGATCAGATTAGGCACAACATTTCTAGTGATTCAAAAGAGAAATATCTAGCACGAACAACAATTAAAACGAAAAAAACAACATAAACTACCACTAATTAAATTTTGATCCATTGAAACATCTCATTAATCATAAACTCGACAAAAGCCTCTAATTAATTAATATAGCTCAACAGATTAATATCTAAACTTCCTCATAATTATTCTCCATTAATTGCATAATCATCCAAGATCAAGAAGCTAAGATGATGCTGATCCATTAGTAGTTGTAGCCACCACATGCCCACCACCATTGTTGTCACTATTATGGTGGAGCTGGTGGTGGTGGTTGTAGCTTCCGGCGGAAGATTCCTCCGCCGTGGCGGCGGTGCCACCACCAATTCCATTACCTTCACCAGTGTTGAAATTGTTTGGAGTGTTAATAAAAATCTGATCTTTTTTACCTAAAGTGTTCTTGTTATTATGCATCCAAACTTTGAGTACCCCTTTTTCAACACCAATTTCATTGCAAAACCCACTGATCAATTCTTCATCACGTTTCTGAATCTTCCACTCAATCCTCTCAGCAAATTCCAGCATTTTCTCCTTTTGGGTTTGAGTGAATTTTGTCCTGAACCTTTTTCTTGAATTTGGGTTGGATCCAGCTGAGACTGGGGTAGTGTTGAGGGAGAGGAGCATGTGGGGTGGTGGTGCTGAGGGGTGGTGGTAGTAGGAGGAGGAGATTGGTGGTGGTGAGGGTGAGCTTGGGCTACTATGGGAGCCAGTGTTGGTGGTTTGAGGTGGAAGTGGTGGTGGTGGTGGTGGAGGATGGTGGCGGCGGTGGGGTTGGTATTCAAGAGAAGGGGTGGTGTTGGGTGGCGGAAAAGGGTCATCTGGGTCCCGGCGGTGGAAATTCCGGTGGCAGCCACAGGCGGCGCATTTGAGGGAGGTGGGGTCAGAGGGGTTGACATTAGGGGAGGGCATGAATTCACCACACCCATCTACTGCATGACCACCCATGGAGGCAGCATGGTTTTTGAGACACTCTTTGTAGGTAACCACCACAGCGGTGGTTGTTGTGGTGGTGGGGGTGGGGGTGGTGGAGCTTGAGGACACCATTGGGAAAAGATAAAGGCTTTGGTTGTTGGATTTCAATTTCAGGAGTCTTGATTGTTGTTGTTGTAGTTGTAATAGTTTCCATGGCTCAAAACAACATATGACTAAGACAAATGTTTGTGCTTTAATTTATGTTGTCTTAAAATTGTTTCAAGTTTTTATTTTTATTTTTTTGGTTTCAAAAATCCATAGTTGGATTTTTGGTAAAGATTTGATGGGATAAATAAGGGATTGAATCCATAAGAGAGATTATTGTAATGAGGGAGAAGAAGATGAAATGGATTTAAGAAGAGAGAAGAAATGAAGGGTTTGGTTTTGGCTTTTTGGTTGCTGATGGTGATGAGAAGAAGTGATGACTGTAGATAATAGACATCTTTGTTTTGTGGTTGTGTTTCTTAACCACTTGTTTTTTAACCTGAGTTCTAATCTATGGTTAAATTGCTACTCTCTGAAAGCAAAAAAGAAGGGGAAATAAAGTCACCTAACATATACGGACTAATATATTGATATTACTTCAATATTTATGTAACTTTTGTTTTGTACTACATACACCAATCTTTAATGTTATTTACTTCTTCAAACTGGAGGCTCCTTCCTCCTTGGGGAGTGGGACTAAAGACACTGAAATACTTCCAAATCAAAATGATGTTATATGACCAATTTAATTTTTAATAATATAATTATAATAATATATTTAAAAGTTTTGTATCATCTTATCTTACGTTTTGAAGATTTAATAAAGAATCTTGCTTATTTATGTAATTTTATTTATTTTTAGAAAATATGTTTTTGACTTTTTAATAAAAAATCTGCTTATGTTATTTTATTTATTGTTAGAAAATATCGTTTAATTGATCGTGTAAATTATTCGTAGTTATTATTTAATTTAATTTTATGTATTCGTTTTAATATATTTTAATTGATGATTGGCTACGATAATGTAATATTTGTATAAGCGAATAATATCGAATATTTTTATGAAGTGCTTTCGATTTTAATGCATTATGAAAATAAGCAAAAAATTGTAGCATTAGATATCATGCTTGAATGTGAAATCTCGAATGAATTATATTTAAAATCAATGAAATAAAGATACTTGTCACATAACTTAAAAAGTATATGTGCGATAATTTTTTAATGAAAAGTTAAAATATGTGATTAATATTAGTTGGAGTCCCGTTTGGAACTTATAGAATTTGAAGTAAAACGTGGCATAAAGGGTATAATTATGCTGGCATTAATTGAATAGAGCGTGTAGCATTTCAATAAATAAACGTTACATGAAATACGTGGTAGTTAATGAAAAAAAAAGCATGGAAATGTCTTAAATGCGCCACTTTTATATGAATCGTACGATCGAATATGCTTTATAGGATGATCCCGGCGATTATTATGCTTAAGTGGATTATATCACTTATAAATACGTATTAAATAAATGCGTTTTTTTAGACCATAATGTCGATAAATTATATTTCATATAGAGTGAAAACTAATATAAGTATTATTATGACAATGTACTCTCATTTAGTTTGCTAATTACTAATCAATACTCTCTCCATTTTTTTTAGTTGTCGTTTTTAGACGTTTCTTGTAAATGGATTAAGAAAAGAGAAGTAGTCAAGAAGCGTTGAAAATGTAGAATGTGATCGGTGAAGCAATATCGTTGGTTGGTTGTTGGTATAGATAAAGTAGTTAAAAATACATTGAAAATGTAAAAATGCTATTTATTATGCTAAAACGATAACTAAAAAAAATCTTTTGCTAAAACGTCAACTAAAAAAACGGAGGGAGTATTAAATAGTGAAGATTGAATTTTGTTTAATTTCCTTTCATATATTGAATTCAACTCTAATTAATTATTGCATCTATAGTTTATAGATAAAGATATTTTTATTTAAGCATAAAAATTAACATGTTATATATATTATAATAAAAAAATTGAAATAAAATATCCAAATCTATTAAATTTCTGAAAAAAAAAATTAAATGATTGTCATGCTTGATTTAAATGCTCCAAATTGACAAACTTTTACGCCTTCATCGATAAACATAATATTGATTTGAATAAAATTTAATGTCAATATTAAAGTATATTGAAAATATTATTATTTGATAATTTTTACCAAATATTATAAAACATAAAAAATATTTGAATTTAACATTTAATCTGTGAAAAATCCAAATTTAAACCTTGACAATCTATTGGGGATGGAGGGAGTATTAGATACGTAACTTGACACTTTTTTTTATTTCAATTGTTGTAATGTAATACAAAATATCACATAATAATTTAGATATATATTCTTTAATAGTAATTTTTTGGATTAGAAAAATTATTTTTCAATTTATAATTGAATAATTATCATACAAAAAAATTTAGTATGAGTAGACTAATTCATTGCATTAAAATGAAATGTACTTATTGTTATGATAAAATTAAAAAAATCAAATGCAGTATTATATCAAACACTTTTATCTATTGGTAAATATGTTGAATATTTTTTATATAATTGGACCAAGATGTTGATAATGAACATATGGTAATTAGCATACGTATGAAAGTGTTATAGAATTTTTAGGCAAAAATTTAAGACTTATTAATTATTGAATTGTTATAGGAGTCTTTTTTAAAATTTTAAAAACATATTTTTTCACCAATAAAAAATATTATAATAAGGATAATATATTAATTATTAAATTGTATGAAAGTGAAAGGAAAGAAACACAACTCATATTTTTTTATAAGTAGAGGAAATGTGCTTTAACTGTTAATTATGGTCAGTCTATAATGCTAATAGCAGTTGACTTTAGTCACTGGTGCATTGTTTACTCTAAGGAAGACGTTGGTCTAATATCGATTCTTAATTAGTCATTATTAGAAGGAACATCAATGGTTAGGTTCTCTTAAGGAATACTCCTATTAAAGAAGAGTTTTACCTATGTATGACCTTAATTAAGGTTTTAAATAGTTGTTCTACTAATTAAAATTGCACTTCTTTCATCCGCTGTTATTTAAAAAAAAATTCAAATTAGATTTTTATTTTGATCAAATTATGATGAGAAAATAATGGAATGAAAGGAAAATAAAAAATGTGATTTGAATTCACATTTAATTAAATTTTATGAAATATCAAACACCAGTAACAAAAAGGAACTGAATGAATAAAAATTAACATGTACATGAGTTTACATTCTAAATTAATAAAATTCCATTTCTTTTTAATGTTTTAGGTACTATATTAAAAAAGACATTACAAAAATGATCCCCTGACATTCACAATGTAGTTTCCCTTACATAACAATTTTTTGAGTTACATTGATAAATTAAAAAATATTGCATAAATGATCATCAATAATATATACCATTTAAAATAATTTTTTAAGTTACATTTTAATTAATTCCCAATAAAATAAACCATTTTTATATGTACCGTGGTCCACAATCATTTAAATTTATGTGAGGTCAAGTTTTACTAACTTTTATTATCGAATATCAAATTAAACTTAGAAGTGTATCGTTATTATTTTGGGGATTATTTTAATATTCTTTTCATATCTATCTTCTATTAAATGAAGTTTAAGTAATCATTTCATTCTTGTTGGATGGTGAGTGATATAAAATGAAATAAGGATGAGATAACATTATCATTTATTCAGTATTAGGCATTTTGTATCAAGTTTATAATTTGTACACACTTGATCTCTAATTATATGAAGTTTTACTAACCTTTATCATTGAATATCAAACTTAAGTTATTTTGAAGATTATTTTAATAATCTTTTCATATCTATCTTCTATTAAATGTTGTTTAAGTAATCATTTCATTCTTGTTGAATGGTGGAGATAAACTATAGAATGAAAGAAGGATGAGATAAGATTATCATTTATTTGGTTTTGTAACAAGTTTATTTGTACATACACGATCTATACATATATCAAGGGTATGTTTTAGTTTCATCAGATAAATAAAGTTTTATTCCTTACATCCCAATTTACTTGATCATGTAACAAAATTTCTCTTTTTCTTTTTACTTGATTATATAGGAATTCAATGCAACTTTATTTTAATCTTTCCACTTTTATCCCTTAATAAAATACTTTTTATTTTTATGATTAATTAAAGTATTTTGTGATAAAGTATCTTTTTAGGGTATATTAATAATATTAATCAATCCCTTAATAAAATATTTTTTATCTTCATGATCAAGTAAATTGGAACGAGTGAGAAATATAATTATTTAGATAGAGTACTTCCTATAAATCTTATTTATGTTGATGGCATTGACCAACATTCTTATTAGACCGACGTCAGACACAAGTAATGGTCAAAACTCAAGACTCCATCCAAGCTATCATAAGGACATAACATAATGCATTAAGCAACAGAATCGTGCAACAATTGAATATAGCGAGTACTTTATTTCCACACTAATTCTCCATTCTATTAACTTTTGAAATGAACCATCTATCTTATTGTTAAGCTTAATTGCCTAAAAACTCAATTATTGAAAATGTTTCATTTTACACCCCTGAAAACATTTCACTTTCCCCCATCCGATTTAACATTTCAAATTGCTCACTATCGTAACTTTAATTTAATATTTAAACCTTGTATTTCAAATGAATTTCAGTATATTTTTTCAAAATGTTAAAGCGACGATGAGGCAAATTTCAGTATATTTCCGTATATAGAACGCTTATACGGAATTTAAGCAATTATTTTGTCTTGTTTCTAATTTACTCACAAGCTAGATTATACCAGTATTGAATAGGAGATTGATTACTATTAATTCGTGTTTAAATCTTTCCATAAAACATTACCTCGTATTCCCTCAATCCCAATATTTATTGGAAGGATTTTCAACAAGAAATAATCAATCAAATGTTATAGCAATCCTTGCTTATGATTTAGAGTTTTGATCAAAAGATTCATATCCTTCAATACGACACACCAAAATTTATATGACAGAATTTTAAACATAAAAAAGTTTGTTTGAATGAGAACAAATTAAGATCAAAATCCAATTTTCAAGTGATTATTAGTACTCAAATTTCATAGTTAATTGAGGTGTATGCAGTATTATTATTACCAAGGGATCAAATCATAGAGCAATATATTTATGATAATAGGAGTGTAGGATTATGACACCATAAATAGCTTCACGTGAAATTGGTCCAAGGCTGACTTAAATGAATTGTGCTTTTATTTTGAAGAGTATATTCTTTTATTTAAAATGTCGCTAAAATTAGAAAGTTTTGCTTTAATAATCAATAATGTGGAGACTCATATAGAGAGGCGAGTTAACCAGGAGTGATATATTGAATGGTGTTATGCGAATGACTTTTTCCCTTTGGGAAGTAAACTGAAGGATGTCCTTAGCAGGTCCGTGAATTTACTGAATCCCACCTTAATTTGTCAAACTTGCTTGTCCATGGGACGTACAACCTCACTTCACTATTGCTATTGGACATCCCACTTCTTTGTTTTCAAAATTTCAGACATGAATAATCTTTTACGTCTAAATGATCCATCTTGAATCAATATTAATGGGATCAAAAAACATTAAATCTATTTAAATGAAAATTAGTCATTATTGATTATAGATCAATTATTTTGTTAAGCGCAAAAACAATCTGCATTTACTCAACAACCAAAGCTCATCCGATCAAGATATCTGCTACCAACAAGTGACTAGAGAGAAAGCTACCCGTCTTCAATATCCCGACCGGCAGATCCCAAATGACAACCAGGAACCCATCAGCCCGGAAGGGTTCCATGCCCAAGCTTGTAATCGCGTAGTTAGACTCTCTTACAGATTCGCACCTAAAGCGAAATAAATACGATTTCGACATACGATCAACTATCGACGTGATGGAATGCTCATACGACGATTGCCATTTCTTTTCAAACTGCGATGCATACACTCTGACGACTCCATGAATAATATATCCTACTAAGCAGCGCAGTTGAGCCTACCCGATCTGGATTTAGAGTAATCCCGACTTCGTGATGTCAATATGTCATTCGACAATATGTAAATATATCATTCGACGATGAGTAAATATGTCATTCAAAATGTACGCTAATACGCCATCCAAGATATATAAAGATTGGGATAGCGTGAAGCATCTAACCGCTTTTCGGTAGAAAAAGCATGACAGATTCTTTCGTAAGGTTTCAATAAATATTTACTAAGCATTTCTTTAATATATGAGGATTTTTCTATTTTTTCAATCCAATTCAAATCTCCTTTCCTAAGCACAATCTTTATACGTGGGATTTAATAAATACTAAGCACAAAAGGAAGAAAACTAGCGATCTTCCATTATTGCATATGCGATTTTTGACAATCATATTCATAATCCCCTCCCCTCTTCTTCTTTTATTCTACAACCTTAGACTCTTTATATGATCCATTTCGGATGCAACATAACATTATCATACTTCAATATCCACAAACTACATAACAGTTAACCAAAATAATTAAATAATTACCTGCGGGAACATGTTGAATGTCCCCTCCTCACCATTATTTTGTGTAAAATAATATGTAATTTTAAGGTTGATTTTAAAATTTTCAAAATTAAGAGGGACGACATCCACCCACTATTACAAGTAAGAGAAATATACGCCCCCGGGGCATAGCTCAGCTTTATAGCGAAATGGTGAGTCATAAGTTGTCAAGAAATAGTAGCCTCTTCACGTCATGCTGTGGTCGAGTCACTGCCGCAGGATCTCGTATCGGGGTTTGCCAAGTTGCAGCTCACCGTTAATCGAGACATCCCGCGATTTACCTCCTCCCATCCCACGACGCGTTTCCGAGGACCGCTTAAGATGACGGCTTTCATACTTTTAAGAAGATAAATATATCTACTGAAACTCGAACTACGCATTTCATCGGCGCGGTGGGATGGGATAGGTTAGAAGCCACATCCACCTTTGATTTCTTCCAACCTTCGCACAGGTCATAAGCATATATGCATTTTAATTTCTTGCTTCCAAAACTGCCCTTCTTGCATTTCGATATCGAATTGAATGCGTACATTAATTATGTGTTGTTGGATCATTTATATCAAAGCATGTCATTCTATATCTCTATACAATTATACCTAAAAATGTGTGTCATTTTGTAATTAATAAGATGAGAAATCAAATTTAGGACTTTAGATGAATTCGATTTAAAAAGAAAACAGAAATAAGTAGAATCCGATTAAAATTGCATTGTTTGACTCGACTTAACTTGTAATATTGGATTGACTTGACGTTGGATCCTCAAAATAAGAGTTTACTAAACTCGATCTTATACATACACTAGTAAAAAGCTTTATTGTTTATCAGACGCGATAGCTTGCTAATGCGATTTGACTGATTTCTTTTATTATAATTATAGCAGAAAAAATTAGGTAATAGATCATACTTTTCTTTAAAACAAAACATTTATAAATTGTAAAGAGAATGAGTTTTATAAAATTATGACATCAATCATAATAATATTTTTGATTCTTTACTTTTCGATTTCTTTCTTGGTATATATGTTCCTTCTTTGTTTTGGGCCACTTCGACTTTTATTTCAAAGCAAATTTCTTATCATTACTGCTTGGGCTTTTTCATAATGATTCATCTTTCTGCTTCACGATAACAATACATATACGCGAAGACATTTTGGGATTTTATCTTCAAATCTAATCATGAACCTCCGCTCCGTAATCAACGGGAAGCGAGATTGTTTCATTAGGAGCGCGATGAGCTTAAGAAAGAAATCACGCTTTAAAAATAATTTACAATAATAAATCCACAAGATAACGAAAAATAATTGTTCCCTTTGTATAGCTTATATTTTCTAAAATTTACAGTTAATAGTATTATACTTTTTAAATTTGAACCTAAGTATTTTTTAATATGATGTATAATTATTTATTTTTATACTTTTAAGTGAATTATTTAAAGAAGTATGTTGATGCATTCAATCATGATTATTTCCTGCTACAAATGATGTAATTTCATATAGAGATACTGAGATAATCATGATCATCTAAGACCTTTGTATATGTTCAATACCTAATATATTATACACAATTATAATTCTAAGTAAACTAATAAATGTGTAATTATTTGAACAAATAAGTAAATTACAAAGCAACCATCAAATTCAAAACTTATCAATACTAGATACTAAAGATTGTGTAATTTTCTTTATGAGTAGTCAAAATTAATTAAAACTCAAACAGCAAAACTTAAAATTTATGAATATCACATAATACCTTTATCTCTAAATTAAGGGTTGTTCAATAATTAGAAAAACATGACTTTTCAATAAAATATATTCCTAATAAAAAAATTACATACTCAGACAAAAAAGTCCACTTTGTAAGTTTTTCTAACAATTGGTAATAAAACGGAGAATGATATTCATTCCTTAGTAGTGTAAACATACATGCTCGATAAGTTTAAAAAAATAAAGCACATTATTTGAAAATAATGACAATAATAAACTAATAAGGAAATGAAAAAATCATACACATACGTTTAGCTTATACTCCCTCCATTTCAATTTATTTAATCAGAGAGATAAAAAGTGCATTATTAAGGGGTTGACTAATATTACTAATATATCCTAAAAATACTTTATCAAAACAAATTTTAGTTAATCATGAAAATAAAAAGTAATTTATTAAGAGACAAAAGTAAAAATATTAAGATAAAGTTACATTGAAATCCTATATTATCAAGTAAAAAGGAAAGATAAAATTTTGCTACATGATCAAGTAAATTGGAACGGATGGAGAATTTTCTAACAATTATGTTTCCCGATTCATTTGTTCCTCAATTGGAAATTTATTCATTCAATAATTTTTTAAAGTTGTATAGTAAAAGCATAATTTTATATTTCAAGAATGTTAGTTTCTAAATTAGTGATTGTTATTTATATTTCACTGATTGAGATTATAACTTGAAAGAATCGAAATGACAATTCTTGGACAAATCTTATTAGACAAATCTTAGTATGGAATATATAGAATAATGATTTAGGAAAAGAGATTTTTGATGATTAAAAATTAAGATTCAAATAAAATTTAAATTTCAATAATCCTATTTAAATCGAAACATAATTTAGAAGTATAAAAAATTTGACCTAAATTTACTAAATAAAAATTTACAATTATACATTAATTGAAAAAATCACTATGTTATTTCGGATCAGAGTCTTCAAGAAAATAAGAATATAAAGGGGTATAACTTGAATTAACGAATCATATATTAGGTTGGATTTTTCTATAAAAAATTGAAGTGTCGAGACCCGATTCATCAATATTTACCTTTACACGCGAATATCAACCCCCTACCCGGATCCTAATCCAAATTAATTTTTCTTAATGCAAGAATTTATTTTTGTTGAATAAAAAAGTTCAATTAACGAATTATTATTTGAACAAACCTAAAAAGACCAACAATGCAATTAAGAGACTCAGATTAAATTCCTTGCATTAATAAGATCTAAATTCAAAAATAAAAAATCAAATCAAATTTTGAATTGTCCAAGTTTTGAATTTTCATGAGTCGGTTTTTTAAAATTTAAACTCAAATTTGATTCAAATCGAAATCTCTTTACTTTGAATATTGAAAAGATAAATGAACTTTCTTTTAGGAACAAAGGTTTATACGGAGTATGTCAAAATTAATTAAAGTGAATATATGACATCAATAACAAAATAGACAATACCTACGCAACTTAACAGAAACAAAATTTATTAATCGTTGTAGCTTTTTAATAAATAATTAAACCAATGTAATACCTAATAATAGTCTAATATCCTAAAACATTGTATCATAATCTGGTTGAATATCTAATTAAATTAACTGAATTTTTTATCATAATTTGCTCGAATACCTCATTATACACACGTCATTGTGATACCTACTTATGTAGCTTAATAGGAACGAATACATTGAATCATTAACCAATTCTTCTTTTAATAGAGCAATCTTAATAATAGTTGTGTTTTGGCAAAATACAACCGCTGCTTCATGTTAGAAAATACATCCGTTGCTTCATGTTAGAAGAAGAAGAAAATACGGTTCATGAGAATTAATAAAAATGTTGGTTATATGTGCTTCGAAGAGAAGAGAAACAGTCCAATAACGTTCTTTGAAAAGGTATAGATTTTTCCAAGAATTATATTAGAAGTTGGACATGTTACAAGATAGATATCTTTTCAAGTATTATAGTACAAGTAGGATATGTTACCTATATCACTATTCTTTATGTTTATTTAATGATTTAAGTAACGGCGTGATTTTAACTGCCTAATCACGAAACGCAAATAAACTTTGAAGACAATCTCGCTTTTATATATACTAGTATAGTAAACAATGCGGCGCTTGCACGTAAGTATTTATGTTTCAAACATTTAAACTGAGATAATAAATAAAGTAATTAACTATTAACGTAAATTTATAAATTATACTTTTGATTTACATTATAATTCATTTTGTTCATAGTTATATGATCCCTTATAATTTGTTAATAATATAATTTTAATAATAGATTTAAAAGTTTTGTTATCATAGTACTTCCTTCTTATTTCAAGGTCTAATAAAGAATTCAAATGAGAATTCAAAAAGGCACCTTTTATATTATTATTTTATTTAGTTACAGGAAAATATTACTGCCTCAATCGATTTGTAGTATAAAATTATCCAAGTAGTTCTACTATTTTATTTTATGTATTCATTTTAACATATTTTAATTGATGTTTGACTCAATAATATTTGTATAAAACTAAATAGTATCAAGATTTTTTTTTTTATGAAATTATCTCAATTTTAGCCACGCAAAATAGCCAAAAAGGCCACACATTAGATGTCCTTGTTCGAATGTGGAATGCTCCAAATCAATTATATTGAAAATCAATGGAATAAAAATGACATATCTCTTTTAAAAATTATATCTTGTGCAATAATTTTTTTAATAAAAAATTAAACTTCAATAGTATATATGTGATTAATATTACTTGATATGGAAACTTCTAAAATTTTAATATAAATAACAACTTTAATATAAAATGTCACACGAAGCCATTCAAATAAAAGCATTTGTGGTACCGATTTGTACATCGAATATTCATCAATAATGTGAATTATATACCTATAACATTTATTCATGCATGTATTTTTTGGATTAGAAAAATTATTTTTCAATTCATAATTGATCAATTATCATACAAAAAAAAATTAGTATTAGTAGACTAATTCATTGCATTAAAATAATTATTATAGAATTTTTAGGCAAAATAAGGATTTATTAATTCTCGAATCAAGTTATAAGCAGTCCTTTTAAAATTTTAGAAATATATTTTTTTCAAATAAAAAATATTATAGTAAAGGTAATATAAGAATTAGTAATGGAAAGTGAAGAAACACAAGTCACACTTTTATAAGCTGGAGATATGATATATATATATATATATATAGATATATTACTCCGATCTTATATCCGAAGTTAATTGCGACATGGTCCCAAATAGTGGGACGAATTGTGAATCGACTACAAAAAGTCTGGGTGTTTACATTTGTAATCTTATATAGCTTTAAGGTAAAGAGTTTTGTCTGACAGCATGATCGTCATAGGTCTGTCAACAAACGAGCGACAACTCATATTCTCGCTAGGCCACATTTCACTCTCACGACATTCGATTGGGCCAATTTTTCGCATCTATTTTACCATTCTACTGTTTTCACATCCAAAAAATAATCTCATATAAATAGACTTACTCTTACAAAAATTATAGAGATTATTTTGAAGAGAAAACAAAGTAGGTCAAGAAAATAGATGGGGTGCTAATTTACGTAAATCAAAATGATAAAAAAGGATGAGAGCTTTTAAATATGACAATTTTGGTCGGAATGAGAATTATCGCCATTTTTGTTAATTTTAACAACACAGCCATAACATCACGTAAAAAATGAGACGCGATGTAAACTTTATATTATTAAGAATGCATAGATTGGTCGATAGCTTGTCATCGATACTCTAAAATTAATCGATACTTCAATTACGACGTTAAATCTATTTACTTTCTCTCAATTATACCCTTGTCATTAATACCGACAAAAAAATCAACATTAAAATAGTATTCATACAAAGCATGTTAATAATATATTAGTCTTTAGTTGTCATTGATTTGTGATAGATCAATATCAAAATTAAATATTCTCACAAATGCTCATTTTCCGTGAGCGTATCGTAGATCAAAACACAACCTTAAAGATCTATCGTGACTAAACTCTAAATTTTAAATTTTATGGGACCACTGCAATATCGTCCCACTATTTGCACCTATTTTTCAATTAACTCATCTTATATTATTCCGTATTTATCATTGATTAATCGTATTGGTAGAGTTTGTTGTGGTCAAATTCGTAACGATGTACTCATATCGTTCTATTAAAAAATGATAGTATTAAATTTTGTATTTTAGGAACTACAAATTGAAAAATTTACAATTGACATCACGTAATTGGTATATCATCCATGAACATTTCGCTTGGGGTAAATGATCTACTTTAATTTATACATATTGTTCGAATTATAGTAAAACTTTCAATTTGTTGACAATTTTGCTCCTACAAACAAAGATTTTATCATAATTAATTTTTGAATTTATTATTATAGATAAAGCACTTGAAAATACAACCATAACAATATACAATATATAGAACGTAGACTCCCGTCAAAGTAAAGAATTGAGAGTGATGTCCTATTGTACGCACCCTTAGTGATGTAACTATTTATGAGTTGATCCAAATATATAAAAAAACATTTGAAAAACAAGTCAATTAAAATGAAGGATTATTAGAGTAAAAGATTGTTTTCCACAATTAATTTTGGTAGGTACTATACATGAAGACGTTATTAGAGTAGGGGGTTAGCAATGTTCAAGTTACAAAGTTAACAGCAGCTGGCATTTATTTATGTTTATCACTTTTGCTTAGCTAACAGCCATCCAGATATCTAAGAATTCTTACATCTGCATGCCAATCTGACACAAATTGGAGTTTAGTGCATGAAAGATAAGTAGTTAGTGTGTTTTAAATGACCACGATCAATTAATTTATGTAAACCATTCTCTAACCATGCAAAGGTTTGATACGTGGATTACTAGTAAAGTATGTTTTCTTTATATTTGGCAGTATGCTAACTGTCCATGTATCAAGATATTTGATTAAGATATGTATTGTAAGAGTTACAATACATATTTGGCAGTATTCCAGCCCTATCTTAAGAGTTACATATGTATTGTAAGGAAGAAATTTATATAGTTATACGCTTTGAATTATTTATAATTAAGATATTTGATTGTACTGTATATATAAAATAGATGTATTTAAGATATTTCATGTTTTTTCATTAATTAACTCATATTATATGTAATATTTGTGAAAAATGGTTACATGCTTCTATTTAAATTAAGGTAAAAATTCAAATATATCCTTTATAAGTATCATACATATTAAATTTTGTAAGCTTTCTAAATGGAACTCCAACAATCTACATTATTGTATTGTTTTAATCTCGATATTTTTAAATAACTTGTTTTACTATATTAATTTTTTGGCTACCAAAAATTTTAGTACCCAATATAAATCAAACGACTTGCTCTTTTTATTTCAGAGCAAAAGTATCATCCTAATTAAAAAATTACTTCTAATTATTACATGCCATTTTATATTTTGAAAGTTTACTAGTCTTATAATTTCTAATTTTATCTTAATTAAATAACGTACATTATATCATATACTTTTGATTTGTATATTCAAATTCCATGGGACACGTTACCAATAATCATGTGTGTGTAACCCCACTCCATTTCAGAACCCAACGCACTAATCCCCTTAACCTAATCCTATGAGCGTGATAGGTTATTAGAGCATTTGTAGTAGTCTCCTTAAAATTATCCTTAAAATATTTCCTATTTACTATCTTTATCATTTTTGGGAGGATGTTTTAATTTTAATGCTATTTTAACTTCCTTACTTTCACCCCCTATTCAATAAAAATAAAAACAAAAAAGAAGGAAATAGAAGATAAAAGTGGGTCATCAAGGAAAGAGAAGATGAAAAAGAAGAGAAAAAAATATTAAAAAAATATATTGTGTGCTTTGAGGGAGTCCCAAGTTTTACACTCTCTCGAGGAGTACCTTTAAATTCAAGGATCATCTTAAGATAAGGAGGTCAAAAGAAGTAAAAAGAGGTATTTGGAGAAACTAGCGAGTGCCCCTCGTATCCGATCGGCTTACAAGGAAATATAGGGAATCAAATGCTGCAGTGAACCTACCAAACCGACTATAACGATATCGACTCTCAATATCGTATCAAGAGCTTGATTGGTTGATTGTTGTTGGTGCTCGAGTGAAATCATTGTTGAGTTGACTAAAAAAGTTGAGTGGAGTTCATTTCACTACTAGAGAAAATGACATTTATGACATTAAAAAACTTCTCACACAAACGTCAGCACACACCGCGACGCCTTTTGCCCACGGAAAGGCGCTGAAAAACTTATAGTCGCTAATTTTTTCTGTCAAAAATAAATGGCGAATGAGTAACGTTGTAGTGGCATTAAATTTTTCCGGGTAAACTTTGTGACAAGTGTATAACGTTTTACACATTCGATATTTCTCAAAAAAAAATACTATGACATTAGTGTGACATTTTTTATAATATAAATCTTGAAAATAATTTGAATAAATTAGTAATATAATATAATATAGAAAATGCCATAAAAACGTCACAAGTTTTGAACCACTATGATATTAGTGTGACATTTTTTTCTAATATAAAATTTGAAAAAAATATAAATTAATTAGAAATATAAATTAATATAGGAAATTAATTAGTAATAAAAAATGTCATAGTAACTTCACATGTTTTAAACTACAATGACATTAGTGTGACGTTTTAATATAATATAAATACTAAAAAAGTATAAACTTATTAGTAATATAAATCAATATTGATAAAAATGGCATAGAAACGTCACAAGTTTTAACCTACTATGACATTAATATGACGTTTTTTCTAATATAAATTTTGAAAATATATAAATTCATTGTTAACATAAATTAATATAAAATACTACGCCCATTTTAAAATAAACGATTGTTTGGCTAAAAAGTATTTTATTGCTGATAAATAAAATCTACTGATTGTAAAACTATATTGAAATGTAAAAGGCTACATCGATTGTAAAATGTATATTAAAAATGCAAACAATCAACTATCATTAAAAATTAAATTTTTTCATTTATCATGATAATATTGGTATTTCAGTAATAAAATGTCATAGTAACGTCACATGTTTTAAACCACTATAACATTAATGTGACGTTTTTTTCTAATATAAATATTAAAAAAAGTATAAATTAAGTAGTAATATAAAATTAATATAGAAAATTAATTATTGATAAGAATGCCATAGAAACGTCACAAGTTTTAAACTATTATGACATGGTGACATTTTCTTTAATACGAATTTAAAAAAAATATATAAATTAAGTAATAATATAAATTACTAAAAGACATTCTGCACATATATTGAAGTTTGGCCCCTATCACAACATGCCCTATAAAACTTGGAGTTGACTCTGGAAATTACCGCTACCTCAAAACATTAAAAACTTCCTCTTGAAGCTTATTTTGGCTAGGCTTCCCACCAAAAATAATCTTGAGAAAAAAAACGGCTATTCCTATTAACAATAAATGCCCCTTTTGTAATTCTGTTATTGAAGACATTACACACCTTTTTCTCAACTGCAGTCACATTAATATTATTTGATCTCAACATAATAGATCAGGATCAATCTCCAACTTTTCTTCAATACATGACCTTCTTTGTTTTTGGATTCTGAAACCTTTGAAAAAATCTTTGCAAAATAAAAAATACATTATTAAAATTGCTAGTATTTTGTGGAGCACCTGACTTCACAAAAATGATATAAGTTTCAATAACTGCATCTTTGATAGACATGTTATTATAACAAACTCTCACGAGTTCTTCAAAGAATGGCTTTATGGATTGCATTTGGGCGCATCTAACAGTCCCAACAATTTACGCCATCGATTCAACAAGTTGTCCCAATCTCGTTGTTTCATTGGTTGCTCTCTCCTTAGCCACCTAAATCAACAATGTCCTACTAATGGATTTTTCTCCAAAAATCCTATTTTTCAAGATATTGGAATTAAAACATCCAAAGAAGAACAACCTCCCACAGATGGATCATTTCCATTAATTCATCATCGTCATCCTCTGTCATCCACTCCGAACTCCCTACTACAAATATTTCTTCCCCTAATATATTAATCCATAAAAAATTAGATTGCTTGTCTAGATCCATCTAATCCTCATTTGTGGAAGCTTTGTTCACTGGTTTGAACTTAAATTTTATTTTATTTTTAAATCATTTCTATTTCTATTATGATTATTTTAATAATTAATTTACCTCATAAAATTTGATAAAATTAGGACTAACTATCTAGGTTATCAAGAATTTGGAATAATTGATAAAAATGGACTAATTATTAGGACATCAAGGATTTGAAAAGAAATCCAGTTTTTGCAAGAATTTATTTTAAAAACAGCTCCGAATTTGATATAATCGAGTAACATTCAGTGTTATCAAGAGTTTCGAAAGAAAGCGGCGGAACAATTTGCTATATAAAAAATAGCGTTCATCTTGAATTTTATTTTTGAACCAATTTCTATTTGTATTATGACCATTTCAATAATTAATGTGACCATAAGAAAGTGACACAAAAGAGGCACTATGACATTTCTGTGACATTTTAGAATATTATAATATTTCTATGACATTTATAAAATTTAACTTTAGAAATGTAAATAGTAGGCGGGAATTGTATCAAAAGTAGGAGAAAATATTTTTTTTAAAAGGTTCACTCACATTTTTGCGGACGCTTATCAAAATTCAAATTTCAAAATACTTCAAGATGCGTGAATTCTATTAGCAAAGGATTTATTATGTGACATTTAAGCATAATTATGCCACATAAACGTCACAGGCTTCAAATTTCAGATCCTCCCCCTATAATATAACTCATACATCATTTACATTCTTTTCTTCATCTCCTAATGCTCAAGATAATTTTTTTACTTTAGCTCTTTTTTTTATTCATTATTCTTTAATTTAATATGATAATATTTACTCACTTTTTTTTATTTTTTGTTATGTGGAAACATCAAATTGTAATTTAAAGAGGTAAGTTTATTTTTTTGAAATCTCAATTTTAATTTGTTTCATACTATTCTTGTTTAGTATGATATATTTACTAAGTTGTTAAATATTTTTTTAATTCAAGAACATGAAACTATAATTTGAAGAGCTATATGTTTATTTTATTTTTTAAATCTCAATGTAAGTTTTTATTCTTGTTTTGTTTGTTCTATTATTTCTTGATGTTTATTTTAAGAGTTTGTTTCAAAAGATTTATTCATATGACTTTTGATTTATTTGTTTTTTTTCAATTGTTCTTTTTGTTTGATTTATTTGTTATAGTTTCTTTTGTTTAAAATTTTTAATTGAAGAGGTATTCAAACTATTCTTTTTATTTTTTAATTTGTTATGCTTTTAGATTTTTTTTTAAAAAATCCATTACACTACGTGACGTTTTTGCCTCGTTTATTATTTATACTATTTTTAATTTTTTATTATTCAATATTAAAAGCGTGCGAGGTCAGAGGTGCCAAATTCTAAATCGAGACTCGACAAGCGGTTTTTTAATAAATTTAATTATACTACATTAAGTGTGTAATACATTAATTTTTTACTATGTATTTGATTTCCGACATTTGTGTGACGCTTTTAAAAACCTAATTATACTTTGTTTGCGCTAACTGACTTAAATATATTTTATATAATATCTTATAAAAAATATATTAAATTAAGAGTTTGAAATGCATTTTCATCGATATAATTTTCTACTAAGATTATACAATACAAAACAAAATATCTACTAATAAAATAAGAGATTTAACAAAAAAAGTCTAAAGTTTTAAAAATCTTCAAGCGGATTATGAGATTAATTAAGGGTGTTTAGTTAATTCTTTATTATAGTGCGTGACATTTTACCTCGCTTTTTAATAATTTTTTGGCCATGTCATTGCAGTACATGCTCTTGTTATGTCATATAATCGTTGTCGTACTATTGATGCATGTTTACCTTTTGTTTTTCATGCCATGCAAAATAGAGGACATTTGAAAACCGTCATAGAAACATCATATTTAGCCTTTTAGGACATTTATGTGGCGTTTTTGGACGTTATAAATGCCATTAGCCACCGGAGTTCGTTTGTCGGACTTGGAGAAGGAGCCAGCCTCGTCGGATCTGAAGAGGTCACCGGAGTTGAAGCGGCTGATCGTTGGTTTCAGGAACTGTTGATTAGCGTGGAGTGTTCGCCGGAGCTTCGAAGATCGCCGGATATGTGGAGAAGACCGTCGGATCTGAGCTACGTGGCTCCCTTATTCGTCGGAGCTGCTGGGTGCAGGTCGGAGTTGCTGGTTGTTGCAGATCCGTTGGCGCCAGGCTGTAGATCGTGCTGGAGTTGAAGACGCCGGAGCTGCTGGAGGAGGCGAAGTAGCCGGAGCAGCTGGAGGTCGTCTTCGCTGGAGAAGGATACCGGAGTTCTTGGACAAGTGGCTGCCGGATCTGGTTAGTCGGAGCGGTTTGACCAGATTTCTCGTTGACCAGATCTGCTCATTTGTTGAGTTCTGGCCGAGTTGACTCGCTACAGAGAGGGTTAACCTGATCTGTAGAGTTGACCACAGTTTGACATTGTGTTGACCAGGTTTGACCTCGTTGACCATGGTTGACTTTTGTGTTGATCGAGCTATTTTCCGGAGCTGAAAAAATCCCCGCGGTGGGTAAGATCGAAACTTTTTTTTGTAAAGTTCCACAATGGTAGAGGCTTAATCACTTTTAAATTTCAGTTTTTCATTCTTGTTGTTGAAACTGGATCCGAAGCTCTTGCTGCTGATTTAAATTTCTTTGTGAGATTTGTACTATTTTGTGTTGAATTATTGGTTAATTTTTTTGTGTTTGAAGTGCATAAAATTCAAATCTTTGTGATATTTGTGCCATATTTGTTTTGTTATTTTCATATTTTTGTTATATGATGTCTGGTGCAAATCAATATTGTATGGTTCCGTTTAATCAAAATCTAATTTTAGTATATGAAGGAGAAAATAAAATATATCTTTTAATTCAATAAAAATAATATTTTAAGCGTTGTCAGTTGTGACTTATGTGGATGGTAACCGAATTGAGTGATAAGAAATTAGAGATTTTGCATACTTTGGTCACTTTAATAGTGATGACGGTCCAATGGCGGTAAAGACGTGACTGCTATTTCTAATGAGGCTTTGAGAATGATTTCCGATTGACTATATATACGCATTTTGGCTCGAACTATCTGACATCATAAAGATTTACTCAAAATGGCGAATAGACATATTCTTGATCATGTTGTCATATATATGTCATGTTGAGCATGTTTAATCTCTTCTGTCATTGTCTTTCTGAAAATTTTAATATGAACTTAACGCTGGAATGAAATTATAGTAAAAGAGTGTAGTTTTTGAAGAATTTTAAATCCTTCATGTTATATCTGTAAATATGTATGTTAGTACTCTTTCTGTGTTGAGTATGTCTCATTGAAATGTCATGAAATGGCTATTTGAAGGTACTTAAAAACCACTACTGATTGTGGTTTGGGGACTTTGTGTCTGTTTTTATTTAGTCATTTTGGGCGTGATCTTATTAACTTACCGAGTGTTTCATAATAGTAATGTCGCTTTGTATTGCCGCTATGTTTATTGAACTCGAGGACCCTCATGTAGAGTTCTTACTTTGTGTAATGATTAATGCTTAATTGCTTCCGAAGTTTCTTTTTGTTGTCAACCTCGAGGACCTTAGTAATGTAGTTCCGTCTCGAGCATGGCGTGTTCTGTTGCGTGCATCAACTCGGCGGCTCAAGGCAGCTTACGCCCTTTAAAGCGACTCATACTACAATAAGTCAGGTCTTCGGTCGAACCTCGGCGACCTCGCTGCAGCCTCTATCCTCGCGACTCGACACGCTGTTCGGTGGTCGCTGTCGAACTCGAGCGAATTTCGCTGCAGTTCTCGCCCTTTTATGACTTGACATGGCCTTTATTATTACTTTTAACCCCGGCGAATCTTTGTGGTAAAGTTCCCGTCCTTTGCACTGACACGCTAAATGCTCGGCCTTTATCATTTTAACTCGGCGATCTTCACAGCAGGTGTTTTGCTGCCTTTCAAGTGACTACATATTTAGCCACAGGTCTGTTGCTCCATCTCTGGCGAATCTTCGTTTCAGAAGTCATTCTCACTCTCAAGGACTCGACATGTTTTAAGCATCATGCTCCGATTCATGACTCTAAGACGCTTGCCTTATCGTTTGCTCTTTTGTGTGAATGTACCTTAGTGGACATGTTTGATGTTCTTCTTGTCCCGCTTTTGTGGATGTGTAAGTGTATTGTCCTTTGTGGACTTAGCATGCTTGGTGTTTTTGCCCCGAGCTCATGTGCACACTTCTGCATAATTCTTCCATTACTGTGATTGCTCAAGGACAGTAAGGCCATGAATGATGAAGTTGCTACGATTCTATTGCTAAGTCAAATACGCCACCTACTAAAGCGAGATTGTCGGATATCAGAACTCCAACCCATTTGCAACCCAACCTACTAATTCTTAACTTACCAGACATATGACAGGTCATACATAATAACCCTCTCTATTTCGTGGTGAGAAAACCCTACTATGTTGGGTTTGTAGCCTTTCATGTAATTTTCTTCACTATCGACTCCCTTCTGGCCCATCTAGCTTATGCTTAATGGCTTATCAAAGCTAAAGTACGGATCGCCTCGGCTCAATTAGCGTACGAAGCTTAATAGAGAATCAAACATTTATAAGCCGGGTACCAAACCGACAATAATGATATCGACTCTCAACAAAATCTCTTAATTTTCTTCACTCATGTAACCATGTCTAAACATTCTCAATATAAATTCACTTTTAGATTCATTTCATGGACAATTCATTAAATAATATACCGTCATTGATGTATTCATTAATCAAGAGTCCAAATATAAAATTAATCTATCTGTTAAATAAAATTTAAGATGAGAGATATAAAAAATGAAGGGATTATATACTTACATTATAAGTACAAAAAGTAATATAGTAAAAAATACTCCGAAGAATTAAATAGAAATCTTGAGCTTTAGGATTAAACATCTGCTCCATCCGATCCGTTCATTAACTGAGTTTGTTTATATTCCCCTTTCTCTTATACTGGAGCACAGTATATAATACTATACACACATTCATCAAGACTTTTACTCAAGCCTAAGTATTTGAGCCACACGACGTTTTCAACAATACTATACAATAATATCTCGAATAAGATTTTTTCGCGAATAATAATTTTGACTTTAATAAACCTTTCCAACTACTACACTTCAAATGTGGCGACAAATAATCATGTCACCCCCAACTATCCACTCTTTGGACCGAGAATGTTTTGGGGTGTCTGAGGACACCATTAAAATATTAACTAGCCTAATGATAAAGTGTTTAAAAGTTTTCATTGAAGCTTGGGTTTGAATTCATGCGTGACCATAATTTTTACCAGTAAATTTCTTACTCAATTTAAATTTATTACGCATATTTCCTTTTCCAAATAACATACTAAAAAATTAAAAACCTAACAATCATTATCAAATCATCACGTTTATATCTTGTTCGGCCGCACCTCGTGGGCGAAATGTAGAAATTAAGATAATTATAATTGGGTTTTGAATTGTATGGTATAAAACTAAGCGATAAGCAAAAGAAAGTTCAAACTAAATTTGCTTAAAATTATGTTTATTTTTTGTTTTTGGTGTAAGATATATGAATAAATTATTGAATTTTTATTTTTTGATGTATTTCAGACTCATTATGATTATAGTTTGCCATAAAAAAAAAAAAAAAGACAAAATTGTATATAATAATAATAATAATAATAATAATAAAATACCATATCATTAAGTCTTGACTCCGCCACAAACTGTCCAATAATGGCGCAACAAAGGTTTGATCATAGATTTCTGAAGCCAATAACAACAAATGCATTGAAACTAGCACAAAGTTTTTTTAAAATGCTATGCATGAGTAGGTCCTTAATTAATTGCATTCCTCGCCCTTTATAGGACTAACACTAAATGAAATGGTCCAACTTCACCAGATAAGAGTACTAATTTGAAATTTCGTTAACACCACCACCCACCAGCTTGATAGACCCTTGGCTCGCAGGTGAAACCAGCTAGAGGGAAACGTCTAGTAATGTAATTCAATTACTTTCTCTTTATTAACTTAATTACTTTCACTTTATTAACATTTTAACTTGGTACCTTTGGGTGTGAGGGTGTGTGTGGTCTTATCTAGGCGTCTAGCTAGCAGTATGATACATGTAATTTTATTGGGTATATATTGTTTAAACCTCAATAATAATACTCTTCATTTTTCAGTTATCATTTGAGTTAAAGAAATTTATTTGAAAATAGTTATCATTTTAGCATAATAAATACTTTTCCGCTTTCCTTTAGCTTGTCTTTCTAGTAATTTGTACATGATTTTAAAAATAAAAACTAGTTAAAAAGACATTTAAAATATAAACAAGCGATTAATTATAACTATATAATTGGTTGTTTGATAATTTTAATAACAAAAAGAATTTCAAAGATATCAAAAATGTATAAATACAATTTTCTACGTTAAGCGACAAAGATTTCAAACAAAAAGCTGTGCCTGAAAGATAACTAAGTTTTTAACCAGGAAAGAAGATTTCTTTTACATTGTCAATATACTTTTTTACTACTTTTTCTCTTTAAATTAACAATCAACTAATGATATTGTTTCAATTGATCATCATTCTATATTTTTAATGCATTTTAATTTATGTGTGAATGACTAAAACTACAACTAAAAAAAAGGAAAGGCATAGGTATTGGAGTGGATATTTGACGTCGAGTCGTTGACCAGTTAATTACTCTAGTTGGGCATCTTGATAAATATCCAACTTTGACTTGGTTGAAAAGAATAAGCCCACATTCAGGAAATAGAGGGCCTAACCCCTTCCCCTCATAGCCTCTGCCAGCCTTCTAAAGTCGGCGCCAAGCCGACTCCTGGCCTATAGCTGAAGTCGAAGCTATTTGGTACCCTTACCTTCGCGCCGGTTAGAAGCCTCGAGAATGGCCAGCTGAATTTACTAAGATTTCTAAGTATACAAAAACTATTATATATTACAAACACCAATTCTCATATAATTTACGATTTATTCAAATTTATTATCAGCGACTCAAATGTGTTGTTAAGCGATTTAATTTTTTATTATAATATAGTCAATGTCAATATCCAATTTATCAATCGACAATTAATGCTTATCTCTATTATTTTTTCAGGCACTTTATCTCTCTTTTTAAAATTTAAAATTTACACCAAACAGCCTATCTCTTGTTTCTACGATTTGGCTCCTACCGGTAAGCCAACAATTTGCTTGTTAATTTAATTCGAACAAAAATTCTTCTCGCTCTGACGGCCTACTGCTAATAGCGCTTAGATACAGCCTACAGGCAAGCAACATTCCGCAACAAATGCCCAATTACGACACTTCCAAATAATAGGATGAACTATGAACTATGAAGAGTTTTGAGTATTTCGATCTAAATCATATCGGACCGATTCCTTATAAGATCCAACTTACCCACTTGGGCGAATTTCGAATAACTTAATTGATTAACACTTACCCGGACAAATCGATTGATAAATACATTTACATGCCTACTTTCAATTGATTTTGTGTAGAGCAGTTATTCTGTATCGGAACGTGTAATAATACCTATTATTATTATAATTTAATAACATATCGACAAGTCATTCAATTTAATATACAAAGCCTTCATAAAAATAGAATCCCTTCAACTTGTTATGTCATAAAGTTCGACACGCCAGATACGACGTAATTATGTCGAGCCTCGATACAAGTGAATCTCATACCGAACTTATGTTATCTTTGAGATAGACGCCACATAGGACATAATTTTGGGATATATATATATGTGTGTGTGTGTACGCGTTTTATTATGGGATCATTTACATATAGACACTTAGGTACGACTTATTTTGAGGATATATATATATATATATATATATATATATATATATATATATATATATATATATGTGTGTGTGTGTGTGTGTGTCTATTATGGATCATTCAAATAATGCCTTGTTTGGGTTGTATTTTTACTTTTATATTAAAGTGTTTCATAAGATAAACCACTTATTTTGGAATATACAATATCTAGATACTCCGTCTTTTTAAAATAATGAGTTATTTAAATTAATTTTTTTGTTTAAGATTATTTTGGTAAGTTAATTGAAAACAAACTAAGCCTAAAAGGTTTATCTCAATATACTTGATTATTTAGAATACAAATTATCTTCTATAATTTAACAAATATGAAAATTTTAATATTTTCACTAGAAAAAAATATGTATGAAAAAAAATGTATCCCTAACTTATTGAATTATATTGGCTTTTTGGCTATTTGGCCCCTGAACTATCACGTAATTTTCTACAAGGCCCATAAACTATTTTTTTATCTCAAAGTGCACTTTATCATTCTTCGCGCTCTCTATACTATTTTTTGCTGTTTCAGCAGACTCTAATCCCTTAAACCTAATGTTTCAACTAAAATATATAATAAATGATTATATTACCCATAAAATATAAATAAATATATTACCCTAAAATATAAAATATAATGATTACGCATAAAGAAACGACTATTTTATTCTTAATACTACTAAAGTATAGGCTAAAGTATGTGTTTTATTTTGGCTATGCTTAACCACTATACTTAACTGTGAAATTTAAAAATAAAAAGAATTCAAGTAGGACTCATTTTTGGCTTAATCTCGATTGGGTTTATTAAGGATTTAAGAAATTTGAACAAGATAATGGATGCTGCTCATTTTGATTGGAGATTTTTTTTAATGTTTTTATTTGTTTATTCGATTGTTTCGAAAGCCAGATGTGAATAAATTTGACTGCTATTTTTGCCTATTTTTTTCGTTAACTCGACACCTATCGTCATTGTTTAATAATATGTGGATGTAATGTGCATTTAATTTGATTGTTTGAATTTAAGATTTGAATGGATATGATCGTTCTTTGATCAATTTGGTTTTGTTTGTTGATTTTTGGCCATTACTCTTCTAGCAAGTAGCAATAATGACACTGCTTCAGGTCCTCTTATTGTTCTTATTCATGGATTTGGTGCCTCTGTTGCTCATTGACGCAAGGGACCTTCTTTTTTTGATTGTTTAGCTTCGTATTAGTTATCTTATGGGTCAATGGGAGGGAGTGGAGGTTACATGATGTGGGAATAGAGACGGGGGAAGCCGGGCCGCAAAGGGACGGTGGTGCGTATCGGGGTCGGCGCGAAAAGTATGAGTCATAAAGGGATGCGGTGCGACGTGGGTCAGGAAAGTAGGCGGCGAGTCAGAAGGGCAGAGGCAGCATTTAAAGAGAGGTGTGCTTATTTGGCCATACTTAGAAAGACAGTGACAAAATAGCTTATTTTATCAGAATATCATCATTTTATTTTATATTTTATTTCCAGAATGAAGCTTCATTTTCTATGTATTTTAATTGAAGATTGTGCCTAGCGGATATGGCCTATTGCATAACAAAAATAAGAGATAAGTCATATCAGATGGCGGCTCCGTCTGCATACAAGAATAAGCAGTGACCACATAAAAATTACGCTGAGCACTGTGGGCCAAAAAGCCAATTATATTTATATTTCTCAATCTTTCATAATTGAATTAGGTTGCCTCCCTCCGTTACTATGTGTAACATAAGATTATACTAATATATGAATGGTAAGAGCATTATGAATGTGGAATTATCATGTGAAAGTGTGCATGTTTAGATTTGGAGGGCAGAAAGATGGTGTACACCGGTACAACCATTTCTGCATATCTACACTTTGACGGACTTCTCAAGCTAAGTCCAAAGAAGCAGTTTGATTCATGTGCTTCAGAAAGAAAAGCACATGCACTGGGGTCTCACCTCTCTCATACCTTTTTCCTCTAGATCAGAATTTTTTTTTTGTGATAAAGCCATATTTTAATGCTTGAATCTTGACTTTATTTTTTCGTGTTGGGCCCTCCATCCCCAACTATTTTAACTAACCTTTCATTTGCACATGCAAGTTCACTCTTTTTCTTTGCCATATATTTATATATTATGGAATATAATATCCTTTGAGTTGGATCTTTTTAACTTATTATTATGTGAAGATTAATGCAAAGTAAAGAATATCAAATAGCTACAGCAAAACAGTACATGTCTTAGATAGAGTCGATGAGGATAAATAAGTTACAAAATTGGAACTCAATTTTACAAGGAAAGTCTACGAAAATATGTGGAATTATTTGGTTTTCAACATCAATTGGATGTTTCACAAATCTCTAAGATGTTTCCACTGTGAATTCCAATAATTGTAGTAGTCCTAATAATGGGTGTGAGTATATGTTAGCTCACCCTACATTCGGTATCCCACCTGATATGTTAGTGGCTCATTTATTTTGAAGTTAGATTACCGAATCACAATACGAAACTCCTTAATTATATATAAAAAGATAGAATATTAAATAGCTCCATGGGTATCCCATCTAACCAACTTTAGAACAGTCCAAAAACCGTGTCATGCTTCAAATAGTTTCCTCTCGAACACCAAAACCTTTGTCAAGTACATATTGACTAATCGGATCCAGCTTTAATGGTTGAATGCTGCTTACGTTTCATAAAAAATGAATCGGGTTTGGCCCTTATTACTTTAGAGAATCTGAAAATAAGAAATTGTTATTTATTTCATTTCCTGACCACCTATTAGATATTCTGTTTTATTTTTATCTACTACTCACCACCCTGAGCCTCGGTTAGAATTGTTATTTGTTTGATAATATAAATTATTATTTACCAAAAAAAATAGCTTAATGGGAAAACAATAAGGAGTATCTTAATTTGAAGGATTTTGAGTGATAACAAGTTTCACATAAATTGCATGCCTGAGTTTCCCAGTGGCATTATGAAAGTAAAACTAATGCAAATATTCACTCCATATTTATTAAACTAAGCCAAATAAAGTCTTGTAACACTAGATGAACTTCAAAACTTTTACCCCTTCTCGATATTCCTTCCATAAGTTTCCTCTTGTGTATTTGTTACATTATCATGGATTGCATGATTATTATACAATAACTATGACATTTCATGATGCCCAAAAATCATGATGATGCACAATGAATTTAGGTATGAGAATAAAAAGAAAGCATCAAAAGGAGTTAAGGAGGGATCCAGACCATAATCATATTAGTCCTATGCTTATCTCATATGCTTACACTAATTAATAAAGGTCAATATCATATCATCCAGAAAATTATTTATTTTAGTGTGCTTACATGATATTTACTATAATCTTGACTCATTGAATTATTACTTTTTGATCCTATGATTGATCATATAATATTAATTACTTTATGTAATTTCGATTTATCTTTATTATATCTTCAAAAAATTCTTAAATTTTATTTCCTTCTTTTCTTGCATGCCTTTATTTTATAATTATTTTTTATATATATATATTTTTTTTTATAGTATTGTGATATTGTATGGATTTAGTTTATGAAATACCATATGTTTTAGTGCAATGATATGCCTAGTGAGTAATAATGAAATATTATTATTTTATTTCCATTGGTATGCAATGTTGGAATGAATACAATGTCTAATATTTATAATTCCATTGTCTAATGTAATATGGTATGATTAATTAGTAAAGAAATACATTAATATGCCTTAATTTTATAATTGGTTTTGATATTTGTTGTTTCATTAACATAGTATTGTGTTCTATATTGATTTAGTTTATGAAATATCATATGTCTTAGTGCAATGGTATGTCTAATGAGTAATGAAATACCATTATTTTATTTTCATGGGTTTGTTATGTTGTAATGAATACAATGCGTAGTATTTTATAATGTCATTTAATGTAATATGATATGATTAAGGAGTAAAGAAATAACTTAATATGCCTCATTATATAATTATTTTTGATATTTGTTGTTTCTTTGACATAGTAATGATACATTATCTAGTTTTACTTTTTGATATACCATGTCTTTTAGGTGTGGTATGAATAATATGTAATGAAAATTCATTTGTTAGATAATAATGGTATATTATATTAGGCAATAATTAGTAGTTGAACCAAGTGAATTTTTATATATATTGTAAGAACTAATATTAAATAAATTGCTAAAATACAAAAAATTGGGGGAAAGGGAATAATTTAATTTTCGAATAAACTAGAAAATTTATTTTTTAATAAGAAAAATATAATTTCTGTACCTTATGGACTGCCTCTACGCCTCCACTGGGCACAATATCCTTTAAAGATTAATATTACAAATATACATCATTTTAAAAAAATAGCATTTATTGGTGGTATTTTATTACAAAAATGAATGTAATTAAGAGGGGTTGGTAGGATTCTATTGTAAAAGGAATATAATTAATAGTATTTTTTATGAATTTTTTATTTTTATTTTTTTATTTGAATTAAAAATCTGCAATTATCATGTTATCCTTATAAGCAAATATTTACAATCTAGACTAAGCCTATAAATACAACTTCATATCATCTGAATGTGAAGTAGTGATGACTACATATCAAAACACTAATCTTGGAGAAACCCACTGTACTTAATTGATATCATTGTTAAATTGCGGATTTAATGTCGGCCACCTTAGTCAATGTTGGAGTAATATTTTACCGTACCTTCTGTATCACTTTTGTGTTTTACAGTATTTTGTACGAAGGTGATTACTGATTAATAACCCCATCTTAGTTGAAATTTCATTAACAATGCGATAAACTTCCATTCACATGACCAAATTATACTAATTGTGGGAAATCACAAATAAACAAACAAACCAAAGAGGAGTGTGGAATGCTGAGTGGATGCAAATTAATAATCATGATACGCAATATATGCAATACGATTACACGTTATAAAACTGTTGGTATCAACTATCTTCGATATCTTTTCAATATTTCACATTATTCACTGTTGGGCTCACAACAAAATTAATACCCAACAAAAACAATTAACAAACATATTTTAATTGAATATAACTAAAATGAGATTTTTCATGTTTTTATAAATCAAGAAAAACAAGATTGTTAAAATTTATGCCTTATAGATTGAGTTTTAAAGTATAGTATACTTCATATAATTCTTTTCCTTTTAAATCCACCCCTTTAACAATGTTCAAACTCGAAATTTTACGTAAGTTTATCACTAAACATACTCCATCCGCCTCTTATATTTCAGAAAATTCAATTCAAATAAATTAACATTTTCATTTTTAATGAAGTTATCAATCATGCCCCCCAAAAAAATCATATCCTGATCTCATTTTAACCCATGGCATAAATATAAAGATGGATAGTCTATTGCAACAGTTGATACATGTGAAGTTGCATGTGACTACTTGTCATAATTTGTCCACCAATAATAACTCATCGATTTCAATCAATTTCTAAAACAGAATCAAATCCAGAAAATGGGCAGATGTCCATTGATTGCGGGCCTGGTGGGCCTACTCATGAAAATAAATTTACACAAATGGGTAGGCAAATGGAATTCAAAGCCTTCACCCAACAAATGCATTTCCCCCTATTTATAGCCCCCCAACATACCCATACTCTTCATTACCAAAAGTTTCACTTCTTTGATCCCTTTTAGTTCCCTAGCATTTATTTTTTTCACTAAATTTGAGCAAGGAGTACTTTTCTTTGTTTTTTTGCAAAGATCAACCATGGCTAAGTCTCTTGCTATGTTTCTTTTTGCCCTCATTGCCATCTCAATGCTTCAGACTATGGTAACATATGTCCTCTTTCATATACATAATTTTTGTGCCAAAATGTGATGTCCTAGTATGATCTACAACTCACTTATGAGTAACATTTGTTGTTCATGGTTATGTAGGTTTCTGCAACAGGGAATTATCAGCTCAACAGGGTTAGTTACTTTAGTTCATCATTGATTTCTTAATTTCTTTATATAGAAGCTTAAGTATGGTTTCTTGATTTTTATTTATTAAGATTCGTACTCACATTTTTGCCTTTTCTTCTCTGTTTCAATTACAGAACCGGTATGGAAATGGAAGCCTGAAAAGCTACCGTAAGTATATAATAATTCTCCCATTTTCTGAATTTTTTTTACATGCACTTGAATAAATCAAATCTAATACTGCTAATTAAACTAGTTGAGGTGAATTCATATGAATGTGTCAAATATTTATTATCGAGATGAATTTAGTTGAAATGTAATTAAAAATACAATTTAATTCCTTTATACGTAGTATTTCTATTTGAGAATTAATAAAAATGAGATAAATATTAATACATTAATTAATTGAGTGATTAAAAAAACAACTTAAATAAATACATCGCAGGACCGGAAATATGAGTAACTTTATGATTGAAGAGGGCATTTATTAATTTTGGTGTAAAAAATCTAGTCTTTTGACATGGTTAAGGATCTTGTCACAGTTCACTTGTCAGAACATGGACAATTCTTGGAAAATGAAATATTTACTGCAACTTTGACTGGAGGTAAAAAAGACTAATGTACCTCTATTTCTTTTTTTATGACCAGAATGTGGATCTGAATGTGATAGAAGATGCAGCAAAACACAATACCACAAGGCATGCATAACCTTCTGCAACAAATGCTGCAGGAAATGCCTTTGTGTTCCACCAGGTTTCTATGGCAACAAAGCTGTTTGCCCTTGCTACAACAACTGGAAGACCCAAGAAGGAGGACCTAAATGCCCTTGAAGCTTTTGGAGATTAACATTGGCCCCACTAAAATTATTATTCTATATCATATATCTTTATAATTAAGGAATTTGCATCACTATATCTTTATAATTAAGGAATTTACATCACTAAGTTTGCTTTATTACTATTGCCTATCAACTAAAGTGTTGATTTGCTGGCTATTTAAATAGGCCAGTGTAATTTGTCTCATTGTCTCTCCATTGGGTGTTTTCCCTAAATGTGAGAGGCCTTAATTTAATGAAATCGAGTACTTTATATTGATACATTTTATCAAAGTTTCATTTAGTCATTACTCAATTCAATGTTGTCTATATGACTATATCTGAGTATTGTTGTTGATGACTTGATGCTCATCTTTAGATTAGCTGCTCAAGTCCACTTAATATAAGCAATAAACAACAATAGACCTACCTAAACAATACCTTAAAAGAGTGGGGCGGAGCCAGAAATTTGAAGCTATGGTGTCCTTGTTATATATAAAATTATTAGTTGTGGTTTTTTTTTTTTAGTTTTTGGTGTTAAAATACAAAAAATACCCTAGGTAATAATCATGTCACCTACACGTGACCTATAATTTAACCTTTTAAATGCAGTAATTTTAAGATTATGTAACTAGACAAGAATTTAATCTATTTTTAAAGATATAGACAATGGAGGAATTAGGGGGAGGCATGGGAGCAGTCGTCTCCCTAAAATTTTGAAAATTATATTTTTATTAAAAATGTAATTTTACTCGTATATTTATTCAAAATTAAGCTTGTTTCTAAATTTTTATATATTTTTCTTCATTTATATAATATAGTTACTTCGCCTCTCCTGTATAAAATTTCTGGTTCCGCCACTAGATATATATCTATAAAAAATATATAAAATTTATTGACATTTAAATTATATAATTGTAATAAAATATTTTTAGATAAATATTATATTCATTTACTATTTATATATGTTTTATAAAATAAATAATCTGGCATAATAAGGGGGAAAAGAAAGAAAATAAATGTAGGTTCATCAATGCAAGCTTTTGATTCACAACTTGTACAAGTATATTTTGATTCATTCAAAATATCAAAATAGTAAGTGTGCAGATAGGCAGATTTCATAGAAAATTATTGTAAAAAGATAAGTAAATGCCCCTCTCAAGATTTGAACACGGGTAAGTGGTGTCATGGGCAATGAAAAGTACCATTTCCATTAAGCTATAACCAATCTTGTAAGATGTTTATTACTATACTCTAATAGATATTCCAAAACTTGGAGTGGTGTCCTAGCACACCACCCAACTCCGCCCCTGTTAAGAGTCTACTACTATCATATAGGCAAAACAATAAATAAATCTATTTGAGCTCATTACACATTACTTGACATTTTGATGAGAACTTAGATGTCGTTACAAAAATCGACATCCAATTGAGCACTTGTACACCCCTGTTACATACCTCACCAGTAATCGAATCGATTTCGGAGTATAGGATAACTTGACAGAGTAAAATACCTTAGTGAATTATATAATTACTCAAAATTGTTTCGTGTATTACATAATATTATCTACTTAAATCCAGCTTTATTATTTGTCGGAAAGACAACCGAATCAAACTTTTTTGATTAAGTATCGAAAAAATATTGAATTATCGTCTACACTAAAAACCACATAGTCACATACCCGACAAACAATTACTAGGAAGAAATATTCCATCTGACACTGTTTTTTTATTGAAAAAACTTCTTAACATCAATATTTTGAGCCTCAACTAAGGTTAAAGTTGTTTGTGTTTGAAATCTAACAAATAACCACATGTAGTGACTAGTGAATGATACTCTACATTTCAAAACACTCCCAACCTGATTGTATTACTCTGGAGAGGAAAACACAATTATCTAGCAACAAATGTAGTCTAGCTATTTATATGGTTTGATCCATTAAAGAAATTTAAAATCTATCAATGTTATATATTTGATATATATCTCAATAGATAAAGGGGACTGAGGCACATGTAGTGTGCTATCTAGTTGCAAGTAGATCAAAAAGAGGGTCTTGCATGTGCTTTCTTGTTATTATTGACGACGATATTGATGATGATGGCCACCTTCGTTAAGTCGAAGATTCAGATTAAATTTGCCCCACAACGATCATATTCATGCCACATTATTATTGTTGTTACAATGCTCTTTTATTTTTGGGTAGCTTTTATCCATTAGCAAGGTCATTTTAATGTATCTTGATTCTTGTGTATGCATTTTTGTTTTTTAAGCTATAAATTGCTTTTTTGTTTTGACGTTTATTTGTTTACATATCTTGCATGCTTTTTGAAAAGTACCTAAAATTTGTTTGTTTGAGCCATTGATGAGTTGAAATGAGATTTAAGGAAAACATATTACAAGTTTGGAACAAGAGCTAATTTTCCTACAATTTCATTGCTTAAGTGAACATACCACTTGTTTGTTTTTTTATTAAGTAGTTATTATATGATATATTGGAGTACTGGACTGATTTAGTTTTTAATCATTTAACAAAATGAAAATGAGACCTTTATATGTAGCATTTGAAAATACTACTCTGTATAAACCCTTGCTCTCTGGATCAAAGACTTCATCTGGTCAAAGTTTTCTTGCTCTCGAGACTCGACTCCACTCTAGACATGGACGAATTTTTGATTAATTATATCATATTTTATGGATATCATAATGATCAAATATATAGCCCAAATAATAACATATTCGATCAAAAATAAGTACGTAATTAGACAATGCATGATAATCAAATATATAAAACGCGATTTCTAAAAGATTTAATCCCTTATCTCGGATCGAGCATGCCAGAGGACGGTAGAATGGTCATGGAGGACCTTCTATCGACTCTGTCAAGTAGCTGGGACCCAAACATAAACTACTTTACTTGTAAATAGAGATCGAATATCACCATAACATATCCCCGAGAGGCAGTAGGACGACCAAGAGTGAATTTTAGCATTAATTTTATTTATGTAGAGAAAACGAAGACTAATCTTTTATTTGACTAACGTATCGCTGATCATCAGCGTTACTCCCCGTATCTTTTTGATCACATATGTTTCAAAAAGAAATCTGCTTCGATCACCTAACTTCCAAAAATATTTCTACTTGGTTTTTCCATCCAAATTTCCGTTACGTCACCGTTAAGTTGTCATGTGCCACAAATGTGACATTATTTTAAGGGTATTTTTGTCATTTTACTTGTTTACTAATTAACTTAATCGATCACCATGTCAATCGCTTGATCACATATAATTCAAAGCGCCCCAAATGATCATGCGCTCGATTTCCTCATTGTAGCTTTATGGGCTTTTTTTTTAAAAGTGTCCTATTTGATCACCAAACTTTCCAAAATTGACATATTTATTTTTTCACCCAAATTTGAGTATATAATTCAAAGTGTCCTGTTTAATTTAGAGGTCTTGGGTTCGATTCTCACCAGCGGAGCTGGTGGGTTTTTTTTAAAAGGCCCCATTTGATCACCAAACTTTCAAAATTGACATATTTATTTTTTCTACCCAAATTTAAGTAACAGTGGGAGGGGTAGATTCGAACCCCAACCCCTTTGGTTTTATGCAAGCTTCTCGACACTATAATACCCACTTAATTTCATACGGTGATTGCGCCGCCTCAGATATTACTAATTTATTTCACTTAATTTTTTTTAAATAATTTTCTTTCTAATTAAATTTATGAATATTTTAGTTATTAACTCATAATTATGTTTAAGTTTCATTTGTTATATATGATTATAATAAATAGCCTTTTTAACTTGTCAATTATGATTACGGCTTGAATGATTTAGTAAATTTTAACATGACAAAATACTTAAAATTGAACCTTAAAAAGTTCATCTATATTTCTAAAATGTATAAAGATATTCTCGCAATATATATTTATATTAAAATAATTGTTACGGGCGAAATACAACCAAAGTCTCTTGATTATTTTATATATTTTTTCATTTCGACGCTAGTTCTTGAAATCAAGTATAATTCACTAATTACATTTCTATAACAATCCAATAACTACTTTTGTCAAAATATATAACTAAAAATTTAATTTCTTAATTATATATAATAAATGATAGGGCTAATGGCCCATTCGATCATACATGTTTCAGAACGTTCACTGTTCGATCACACATGTTTCAAAATATCCTATTCGATCACACATGTTTCAAAATGTGTCCGGCCACTCCGTCAAAATCGATGTTAAATCCTCGTTAAGAAGATCACCAGTAGAGAACAAATTGAGAAGGTTTTTGATCTGGGGGATTTAATCGGGCAACATTTGGGGATTATAAAAAATGGTGAAATTTTAAACGAAATGACTAATTTTACCACCGTAGTCACGCCAAACACATGTCGCTTAACGGGCGATTAACATCGCTCTTTACGGTTGACTAACTAGACATTTCAAATACATGATGTATCAAGACATTTTGAAACATGCGTGATCGAATAGTGAACGTTTCCTTTAAACATAATATCGAACGGGCCATTAGCTCCTAAATGATAATAATAATAAGTTAAAATTCATTTATTATAATCAGTATATAAGAATGAAGACTTAATTATAATTATAAGTTAAAAAATTCATAACCAACTAAAAATATTTATAAATGTTAATTTGAAAAGAAAAAGTAATTTAAAAGATGATGAAGTGAAATACATACACATTAAGAATAATTGAGCCACAAAACTAAGACAAAGTTGTGGTGTCCTAATGCAGCGAAGTCAAAGATACAAACTGCGAAATGGAGGTTCAATCCCTCCCCTTATTTACTCAAATTTGGACGAAAAAAATAAAATAAGGAGGTCAATTTTGAAAAGTTTGGTGAAAAAATAAGACATTTTGAAATATATGTGATCAAACGGTGACATGGGAAAAAATAAAATAAGGAAGTCAATTTTGAAAGTTTTCTAAAGGATCAAACGGTACATTTTAAATATATGCGATCAAACGAGCAGAAACATGTTTCGACAATTCGTAATTAGTAAATAGCAAAATATCCCTATAATAATACGCGAGTGACACCAATTTAACTATAGCTTAATGGAAATTTGGGTTTAAAATAAACCAAATGTAAACATTTTCTAAGAAAAGTATCAAACAATGACTTAAAACATGTGATCAAAATAATTAAGGTAAAGAGAGATGACTAACGCCGACTATTATGGTTCGTCGGACGTGCCGAATTTAAAATAGTTTAAAACTTAAAAATTAATCTAAGTGACAATAATTGAGGTTAATCTATGTGTGAATGTTTTAAAATGTTATTTGAATAATATTTTATTTACGAAGAAAATCTAGTGAAAGTTGGTGAAATGTAATTAAAAATACCATTAACCTATATTACACCCTAATTTAAAATTAATAAAAACGAAGTAAATCCAGATAAATAGAGTGTAAAATTATTTATTTATTTCATCCAATCCAAACAATTTCATTTATTTGTGTGAGTTGAAAACACTTTCTCCCTCCCTTTCTAATCTCTACCACAAACTGGAGAAACTTCCATCTCTTGAGGAGGACCATCAACAAACGGTACATGGGGCCTTTAATTAATTACCCTTTTCTGCTATTTATTCAATATAATTTGATTTTATATGCTTCTTATAAAGTTGATTATGACCCATCAACATTATATGAGTATAAAAGAAAACGATTTAGCTGAAAATGAGATTACTATATGAAATGGGTAAATTTAGGTATTATATTTTAATATAGAGAATATAGAATTAATTGGAGAAATAAACTGAAAAATGAATATCATGGTTAAAAATCTGTTCTTGATTGCTTATATTCTAGTTTATTTTGTAGAATTGCAGAAGTATGGACAACTAGATAAATAAATTCAATTCGATTACATTAACATGCCTCTATGCCAAGCGGGGTGGGCATAATATGCAGCCTTACCCTTGTGATAACAGGGAGGCTGTTTCCAAATTGGCCCGAGATAATTTCAATTTGATTGCCAAAGTGAATTTAAGAGGGAGATGGCAGTCTCACTGAAACAGGGTGTTTGAGTAAGTGAGTGAACTAGGGTAGTTCAATGGCAGTCGGTTTGGTTTCAGTCCGAGTTCAAAAATCATGTTTAGAATCATATCAGAGTAGAATCACATAACATGTACATGAGGCATGATGTGTCTATCATGTAGCATGTTATGGTGTCCTTCTTTTATTATTGTACTCTTGATTAGAACAATATATCATTTAGTGTGTTTATTAATTCTACCTTCTTCCGAATTGATTATCTAATGGTGTTTTTGCTTAGAAGTGGATTCGATGTTCATTCTATTCAAAATAAGAATTCATGTGGTATTCGGTGAGATTAAATGAGATCGTTAGTATCATTGGAATAATAGTTCAATTGATGAAATTAAGTCTTGTATATAAGAAAAACGAAGTTTATGTTTTACATGATTTATCATGCCTATCAAAGGCAATGGTATTAGGCAAACCCTTTTTGAATGTTTCTCATCCGATGCTCGTTTTATGTTGTTTACCTGCTAAAGTTTTGTACTTCGTAGTATGTAAGAAAAAGTGAGTTTATAGTGGTCATGCTTATTGAAGACTATTGTATCAGGTGAAACCTTTTTGCACTTTTATAATGAGATCCTTATATTTAGATGCAGTTAAGTTATATTCATTACAAGTTTGTGATTCTGAAACTCGTCGATGTAAATGTCACTTTGATCTCTTTTACGTATTTTGATAGAAGAATAAAAGAAGCACAGCTACTCTTCCAGCGGACACCAACAGACCATCAAACGAAAAGAAACTTCACAAACATCAAAAGCTAATAAGTAACCTTGAGCAGCTGGGTGATACCATATCAAGAATCTTCATAACCACCCTGATCATGTCTAACCAGGTCAACTCCATTGCTAATGCCACCACGGTTGCAGCCATCACCACTTCCGAGCCTCAAATGTTCATCCCAGCATCCAAACTCTATTCTCTCATCACCCATAAAGCCCTTATCAGCCACCTCAACTTCACACTTTCTACATTCTTGTCAGCTATTCAATCCCCACTTCGTCAATGCTACCAAACAGGCCCTTCTTCGTCTCTCCTCCTCATGCCATCATGGTCTCTCTCCCCCTCCTTTCCTTATATTGGGGTCAAGCTTCTGACCCACCATCCCGACAACTCTTCAATAAACGTACCTGGAGTCCAGGGTACCTATGTGCTATTTCGGTCCACTAGTGGTCAACCCTTGGCCTCTGTTGATGCCACTGAACTGACCCTCTTTCGTACAGCATGCATATCAGCTTTGGCTTCGGAATTTTTGTCTCGAAAAGACTCTGAAATCCTTGTTATGGTTGGTGCTGGTGCTTTGGCTCCCCATTTGATAAAGGCTCATCTGTCAGTTAGGCCAGGTGTGAAAAGAGTCATTATTTGGAACAGAACAATTGAAAAGGCAAGACTTCTAGCTGACAAGTTGAGAAATGAAATTGAGGGTGTGAATTTTGAAAGCTGCGACAGTGGGGTTCTTGACGATGCTGTGAAGGTAGGTGACATAATTAGTTGTGCCACGAATTCGGAAACCCCATTAGTGAAGGGTGTGGAGCTGAAAGTGGGCGCGCACTTGGACATGGTGGGATCATTTAAGCATTCAATGCGTGAGTGTGACGATGATGCAATAAGAAGGGGAAGAGTATTCATCGATAATGAAGCGGCCCTGGCCGAGGCAGGAGAGCTAGTGGGTGCTTTCGACAGAGGAGTGATCCCGAGGAATGGTGGCATTATAGGGGACTTAGTGGAGTTGATCAAAGGGGACAAGATTGGAAGGAGGGACCCTGAGGAGATCACTGTGTTCAAATCAGTTGGTTCTGCAACTGTGGATCTTTTGAGTGCTCAATTAGTGTATGAAAATAGTTTAAAAAACCGAGTCAATGAACAATCATCTGTCAGCTAGGATTGCAAGAACTTTCTATTTTATTGTAAAGAGCACATAATAAAAAAAAGTATGGAAGGTAGAGACCAGAGACCATAATGAACTTCCAATAATTTTATGATTTTTCATTTTGATCAACTTTCTATTTATGATGGCTCAATAAAGCTTCAAGGGTGGGTAAAGTGCAATATACCCTCTGTGATTTTTCTTCTTTCAAAATGTGTAACCTATCTTTTGTATTTTCTTAATGCATAACTTATAACTCTAGTATTTTTCAGAAGTCTGCAAATTACTGATTGGGGTGTCTAGGAGTCATTACAATTTACAAGCCATATCACAAAAACTCTCCAATTCAAAGATTTTCTTAATGAAAAAATCCAAGTAGGTTATATGGTTTCGAGTCACTCCTCTTATCACAGTTATTTTAGAAGGAAAACTCATAAATTCATAACAATATCATATTGTAAATTGACATTTGTTTTGCGGTGGAGTGAGTGATTCGCCATATTTTTAATTGTGCGCTTCTTGCAGGTTCTTTGGAATTTGTATTCCAGGCATCAACTTGGGCCACAAATCGTATTAAGCGAGTTGAAATATATCGTTTGGTATGGAGTACCGTTACTTTGGCAGCAGGTTCTATCGATTTGATGTAAGCACTTTCCTTGCTTGGTGAAGTATCTCCGGCGGGTGGCAGCCAATAACACTGAAAGCGTGGTCGGGATATGGCCTTGAACTATTTCCGGATCTTTAAGTGGTAGCGATCCAAGAGGAAATAAGTACTAAGAAGAATTTTGATTAATTCAAATGGTGAAACGATCTTGACATTTATTAGTCTGAGGCATGTAGTGAGGGCACATGAGTGGAGTGTTAATACTTGAGACATGTCACATGACAGCTGTAGGAGGAGATGCTAGTACCGATCCAGCGTGCTAACCAGTGGCCTAGGTCCGTACTACTCGTCGATGTATAAATATTTAACCAATGTCACTTATTTTAACCCATATCAGTGAGCAATTGTCATTGTCTCCAATTTTCTTTGTTTTCAAATTTCGAGAAGAATTTTGATAATGAATTGATTTTCAATTTTATTATATAGAATCCAATCATTTATTGAGAGAGAATCGAGATAGTGCAGCGGTTGGTGACACCCCTAGATACGTGAGGTAAGGGTTCAAATACCGTTGTAGGGAGGCTGGGAGATGGGTTAAGAAAGTATTGTAATTTTACGTCTCGCAAAAATTTATAAAAAAGGAAAAAAATTTCAATCATGTACTTTTATACTCCGTACACATCAAAATAAAAAATACAAATTGGTTAATGAGTTTGGACATCACTCACTTTTAATTCCACATGTGAAATATACTAGTTATTTTTTATATTTTAAAATCGTCCCAAAATATCTAATTTTAGGTATAATTCAATGTATAGACGAAATGCGCAAAGATATTTTAGATCAAAAGTAACAAATCTCATTGGTCGATGGACAACTTTTTAAAAAGTGATCAAATGCGGGCAGTCTAAAACGTAAATGATCTAATTAGAATAATTTTTTTTGAACCATGAGTAATGTCGTTTAAAATTTTGACACGTAATGGTAAACATCAATAAAAAAAGTGAAGTCAAATTGAGAACGAATATCATTTTCCCCCCAAGAACGCGCTCCCTTTTCAAACTGTGAACTGAAAGTATACTCCCTCCATCCCTATTTCAAATCATAGCATATCAAAATCTAGAAACTCTCTGGTTTGAAACTGGACAATTATTTTGGGACAAATTCAGAAACTCTCTAGTTCGAAAGTGGACAATTATTTTGGGACAAATCGTTGCAAAACTGCTATTATCCACCACTCAACTCAGATGGCGACGGAGGAGCCACCACCTACAACCACCACCCGAGGCGATTCGACTCAGCCGAAAGCTAGTAGTAGGCCTCCAAGGTTGTTTATTAAGGAAATGGTTATGAATAATTTCAAGTCTTATGCTGGTGAACAACGTGTTGGCCCTTTTCACAAGGTTAGGGTTTCTCTTTATTTGGGGTAGGGGTAAAATTTTGAATTACAGAGTACATTTAATCAAAAGATTTGACTTATCAATTAAAAATACACATACTACTAAATTAGTCGTATATATATATATACAAAGTATGTTAATTTTGATCATTTTATGATAATTTAAATGAATGAATTATTGCTTCAAAAGAAGGTTGAAAATATATAAACCTCCCAATTAAATTGAAACGAGGGAGTATATGTTTTGTAATATTTGGTGAAAAATATATTGAGTATTAGTATTTTTAATGTAGCTTGACATATATGCTCTGCATCCCAAAAATATTGACAAGTTTAAAATTTCCAACAAGATTGTTTAGTTTTGAATATTGATGGTTGACTTTTTAAAATTGAAATAAAATATTTAGTAATGTATATTATTTGGTGAAAAAACGATTCAAAGATACTATTTTTCAAGCTAATTTACTACTAACATGATTTTTTTTAATCAAATCGAAGTTATGTGTGTCAATCAAGGTAGAAAAGTTTGTTTATTTTGACCATTGGAGATCAAACTAGGCTCCTTTGGGGTGGAGGGAGTATTATCTAAATTTGTTTGAAGTTTAACGGATTGTTAGTTAATTGGAAAACAGAGTTTTTCGGCTGTTGTTGGACCAAATGGAAGTGGGAAAAGCAATGTTATTGATGCTATGCTATTTGTGTTTGGAAAAAGAGCGAAGCAGGTAAGTTCAAAGCAAGCCGAATTATTTCTGTATTCGATGAAATTTAGTGATGTATTTCCAACAAAGAGTCTTTAAGATCAATTTCGTTCCAAATTAAGTTAAAAAGTTCATCACATTCGTTAGTGCTTTAGCTGATTGAAGTTCTTATTGGCTTTGTTTTGGTTTTTTCTACATTTTTTGTTTGTTATTTGAGCATTATATAGTTTTGTTGCTTACTACTCAAGCAAGATTGGTTTTTTTAATGACATGAGGATATGATTGTATGTCTGACATAAATTTATTGTACATATTGTCGTTGTTTTCAAAATAAGCAGATGCGGCTTAACAAAGTCTCAGAGCTCATTCACAATTCGACAAATCATCAAAATCTAGAGAGTGCTGGTGTATCTGTTCACTTTCAGGAAATCATAGACTTGGTACATTATTTATCACTGATAACTATGTTGCACTTTGGATGTATTCTTTGTTCACTCAAATTTAACATTCTACTGTATAGGATGATGGGACATATGAGGTTCTCCCAGGAAGTGATTTTGCGATTACTCGTGTTGCCTTTCGAGATAATTCTTCGAAGTATTATATAAATAATCGTGGGAGTAATTTCACTGAGGTCACAAAGTTATTGAAAGGAAAAGGAGTGGATTTGGATAATAATCGTTTTCTAATTCTCCAGGTATGGGCATTCTAATGTCTGATTTGGTTATGGGAATTTAAAGTATGGGCATTGAGTTGCAATATAAAATCATATTTATTCAGGGCGAAGTTGAGCAGATATCACTTATGAAGCCGAAGGCACAAGGACCTCATGATGAAGGATTCTTAGAATATTTAGAGGATATTATTGGCACAAACAAATATGTTGAGAAGATAGATGAATCTCTCAAGCAGTGAGTTTTACTTCACCTCAAGAAACTACATCCTATAGACCTTAAGGCCTTATATATGAATCGATGAAGTTGTTAGACTTTCCTTCATTTTAATATGTTTCACGAGTCATAGGAAAAATAAGACCTTCTGGCCAAACACTGCTCATATAAAAAATGCAGAATTTCAATTTTAGGTTTTTAGACCTTCTCAATTAGACAAATAAAAAGCCAATCCTCACTCTATGATTTCCAACTCCTGTACCTACCCAAGCGGGCACACACACAATGGCACAACAATCCAAATAAATTGTATTGCTGCTAAATTCATGTGTGAATGACTGTGATAAATTCCTTTGTGAATGACAGCGTGATTATATTTTTTGTTGTATTATTCATTCATATGCTTCATCACTGTATCATGCCGTTCCTTTTGACTCATCTAGGCTGGAATCACTTAATGAAAAAAGATCCGGAGTTGTTCAAATGGTGAAGTTGGCAGAGAAAGAAAGAGACAGCTTGGAGGTATAATCATGAGCAGTCAGTTTGTTAAAACAACGGTTAGGTGTTATCCATTGAATTACAATTTTCATATGTTAACTGTATCAGAATGTCAAGAATGAAGCTGAAACATACATGCTCAAAGAATTGTCACTGCTGAAGTGGCAAGAAAGAGCAACCAACTTGGCTTCTGAAGATAATAACTCACAGATTGTTGAGCTCCAGACCAATATTTCTGGCCTTGAAGAAAATTTACAAGCGGAAAGGTGTCTTCCTGTTACCTTTCTGTTGTATTGGACACTACTGTGATTTATGCGGCAATGCTGTTTTCTGTCATCTTATATACATAACTATTTCATGGAAACTAACCAGGGGGAAAATCAAAGAAAATAGCAAGTCATTGAAGGAACTGGAGACCGTGCATTCGAAGTATATGAAACGACAAGAGGTAATCATCACATGTTACTCCATGCATATATCAGTTGAGCTGTTTCATTTGTTTATATTTTTCCTATTAGATCATTTAGCTGTTTTAACTGTTCCGTTTTTTTTTCATCTTCCCAGTTCAATCGTTTAGCTGTTATATAATTGTGCATATTGTTGTGTAGGAGCTTGAGAATCAACTGCACAATTGCAAGGATGAATTTAAAGAGTTTGAAAGGCAAGATATCAAACATCGGGAGGATTTAAAACACTTGAAACAGAAGATCAAGAAATTAGAAGATAAGCTGGAGAAGGTATGAGAACTGTTGAGCTTTTAATTATTGGACATGTCTTATTCTATTCCTTATCTTGCAGGACTCTTCAAAAATTTCTGACATTACAAAGGAGAGTGAGGACTCTACAATTCTTATCCCTCGCTTGGAGGAAGAAATTCCGAAACTTGAAAAGGTTTTGTTGGATGAGGAGAAAGTGCTGGAGGAGTTGAAGGACAAGGCAAAAGGTTAAAGATTTTTTCGGCAGAAAACTGGTTTATGCAAACCAAGTTTGTTTGATGGAATCATCTCATGTGTCATCTGCCGTTTCATACTCTGCCTGTTAACATTGTATTCTGTTATCCATCTGTGACAGTGAATTGTACATTCAGATTAACTTAAGTTGGTCAAGAAAGAGATCTATAGTATTACTCTAAAATAGGTGAACTTTAATTCTTAACTACTCAGTATGGCTCATAGGAGATATGTTGTCAGGCTTTTAACTGTCAATCCTACTCATGAGTCATTCATACGCAGTTAGAAATTGTTCTTACTGGGTGTGATTCATGTATTTGCTTTAGTATCTAAATGCTGATTCTCTGTTTCCCCTCGTATTGTTTTAGTAGTCAAGTATTGAGTATTGACAAGACTGAAGTGCAAATAATATCTACAACCTCACTATAGATAAGTAGCATAGATAGTTAATGAGCCATTTTTTATGTATCTCATGATATCCAAGAGCCAGAGAATATAAAATCTTCGACTCCACAGGATCTAAAAAAGTAAAGGCAGTTATTTTTTAACTTTCCAAGCTCTTTGTATGAGAAAAAATAAATGTCAATGATTAGGATTCTGATCAATTGATTCTATTGTTGAAAATTTGGCCTGTCTATATATTTGCGCCTACAGAGATTTATCTTCATATTTTGACACGCAGCTGAAACTGAGATCTTGCTCTGTGAGCTGTCTGACGTCCGTGGAAAACTGGAACCATGGGAAAGGCAATTGGTTGAGCACAAGGGAAAACTTGAAGTTGCATCTTCAGAGAGTAAACTTCTTAATGAGAAGGTACCCTTTGACTTCTTATTTCATTTGTTTTCTTAAACCTCAATCCTGGGTAAGGATTGGCTTCATTATTATCAAGTTTTAACATATTTAATCCCCTTGAAGTCTGTTATCATATAGAAGTGGTTGAGTTGATACATATTGTTCCCCATTTTAAACTGGATAGCTTTGATATATCTGAATAATTCCATTTATTATCTTAGCATGAAGCTGGCCGTGACACTTATGAAGATGCTATGAAGCAAATTAATGAGCTTAACCAGCAAATTGAGACAAAGTCTTCAAACATAAAGAAGATTCAGATTGATATAGAAAAGAAGAAGCTTGAATCTTTTGATGCACGTAAAGAGGAACAGGTATGTCTTTGAACTTTTACTCATTACTCAATGGTCTTTTTATATGTACTGTGGTTAGTTGAAATGTTTCAATTACAGAAATATCGTGAAGACCAAGAAAAATTAATTCCTCTTGAACAAGCTGCAAGACAAAAGCTCACAGAGCTTCTATCAACTTTGGAAGCTGAAAAGAGTCAAGGCTCTGTCCTGAAAGAAATCATGCGAGCTAAGGCAGAAAATAAGATAGAGGGAATTTATGGAAGGATGGGTGATTTAGGTGCCATTGATCGTAAGTTTTCCTTTTCACCAACTCTTTAGTCTCATGTAAAAGAATTATGTTACAATAGAATTACTGGAAGTTGATTGGGCCTTTCAATGACTTTTTGACATCGCACATTTGTGAATTTGAAGACTTCGATGTAGACATCAGGTTGACATGTAAAAAGGCACAGGCATGTGTGGAGACACTGGTGTAGGACTCTTCAACAATGATGTCAATTGTCCTTGTAATTTATACTTTCACTGTTATTATTTAAATGACACAGCTAATATGCTACACTTCGATAATAGAACATGTAGTGGGAGACATCAGGTTGACATGTAAAAAGGCATTCTGGAAATAAGAATGACATTTAAACAAAATGGTCTTCATTTGCTAACAAAACAGAAAGGCCATTCAAATAAAAACTGATGGTGTGTATTTGCTATATCCATCAGTTTTTGGGAAATTTTATTGCTGAAGTCCTTGTGTACCCTGGAACAATTCTGACCTTTCTGTCCATGGATGGTGCATGTTATTCTCTTCAGTTTTGCTTTATTTATCTTTTCTGCCTGCAGGACAATATGATGTAGCAATATCAACTGCATGCCCCGGACTTGATTATATTGTGGTAGAAACAACTGCTGCTGCACAGGCATGTGTGGAGCTTCTACGTCGAAAGGAACTTGGTGTTGCAACTTTTATGATCTTGGTAAGGGCCTTGATTTGGGATATTTTTGCTTGTGGCTGCATTAGGCTAGATAAATTCATATTGGTATTCTGATTTTCATGAGTAAATCTTGTAGTCATGGTATCTCTTTATTATGATTATGTACATTGTGGTTCTTTATTCTACATCTCTTTTCCTATTGTATGTTACTATCAAGTATTTGTACACTAATAACCTGTTTGCATTAAGTTTCTATGCCATCTGCTGCATCCAAGTATTAATATGGACTAGTCTTATACTCTGTACATGAAATACTTAATGTGTGAGATTTCACTTGAGGTAATCTTTCATGTAAATGATTGAAATAAATAATTTGTTATTTGAGGTTATTATTTCACTAATCCCCATGAGCCTCATTTGACGTTTTTTGTGTAATGCAGGAGAAACAAGTTCATCATTTACCCAGACTGAAAGAATCAGTAAATCCTCCCGAGGGAGTTCCACGCCTTTTTGATTTAATTAGGGTTGAGGATGAAAGAATAAAGCTAGCATTTTATGCAGCATTAGGAAACACTGTGGTTGCCAAAGATATTGATCAGGTACACATTTGAACAAATTACTTTGTATCCCATGCTGATGCATATAAGCATGTTAGCATGACATGAGGCACTTATGCAATGGTCATCAACATGAATTGTCTCTAGCATGGGGCACTCACGTTACCAGAATTATGCATTTGTGTCCTTGTCCAATCGAAGTGTAGAGTGTAAAAGGACATATAGATAAGAAAAATAATAATTTCTAGATCAGCACCCTACTAGCAGTTTGCTATAAGTACTCTGTTTCAGTGGCTTGAACTGAGCTACATCTATGGCTCTATATGTTGTGGGAGGTCCACATAATCTCAATGACACAGTTATACCCCATATGGTTTTTTGTATTTATTAATGTTTGAACTTGAAGCTTTGTTCTTGACAAGGTAATGAGAAAGGCTCCAAAATGGCTTGTCTAACACCATTAATAAGATTCGAGGAAGAGCTCTAACACCATTAACACCCTCATAAGAAGCCATCCTTAAGACATGTTTCTAACTTTCTATGTCCATTACTTTGATAGTACATGGAATAACATATGTTTCACCATTGTACAAATTGCAGGCAACCCGGATAGCATACAGTAATAGCAACAAAGACTTTAGACGTGTTGTAACCGTAGATGGTGCTCTTTTTGAAAAATCTGGAACAATGAGTGGTGGGGGGAGCAAGCCTCGTGGAGGAAAGATGTCGTCATCTATTCGATCTTCTGGTGTTTCTGGAGAGGCTGTTACTAATGCAGAAAAGGAACTATCTAAGTTGGTTGAAACACTTAATGATCAACGCCAAAAAATTAGTGATGCTGTGAAATGTTACCAGGCTGCAGATAAAGCCATCTCACATCTGCAGATGGAATTAGCTAAGGGAGAGAAAGAGGTCAGAACTATTGCTAAGTTGTACATTGCTGTTACATACTTACATCTGACATCTCTTGTTGGATAAATTCAAAGATAAAGTTGCATTTTACAGGTCGAAAGCTTAAGATCTCAGCAACTTTATTTGGACAAGCAACTTGAAACCCTCAAAGCAGCATCCGAACCAGCAGATGATGAGGTTAACAGATTGAAGGAACTGAAGAAAATTATATCTGCTGAAGAAAAAGAATTAGACCGGCTGACTCAGGGGTCAAAACAGCTGAAGGATAAGGTTGATATGTTAATTTATTGCAGACCGTTGCAGCACTGTGAAGCAGCTTGTATTATAAAATGCAATATATTCCAGTCAGCTTAATCAATGAAGTTTCTTACTTCTTAAATCTCCAGGCCAGAGAGCTTCAACAGAATGTTGAAAAAGCTGGAGGTGAAAAGTTAGAAAAGCAAAAGTGTAAAGTCAATAAAATAAAGACTGTAAGTACAAGTCTGCTCTTAAATTTAGTTTTTTGAACAAGGACTGATAATTTATGCTGTGGTTTTTAGGATATAGATAAAAATAGCACAGAAATTAATCGGCGCAAAATTCAAATTGAAACTGGTGAAAAAATGATTAAGAAGCTTACAAAGGCAATCGAGGAATCAAAGAAAGAGAAAGAGCGGCTTATCTCGGAGAAAGAGACAATGATGTCCGTATTTAAAGAGGTAGAAGTGAAGGCGTTTACGGTTCAAGAGAATTATAAGAAGACACAAGAGCTTTGACTTCTTTCTTTTCCTTTTTGTGGCCTCAGACAACGCTCTAGAAATATTTATTTTTCTAAAAAACTTAGTGAGGATTAAACCCTCAACCTTTACCCTTACAACTGAGTGCCTAACCACTACACCAACCCCCACAACAATGATCTAGAAATATGTTAAGAAGCTTCTTTTGTTTTTTCTATCCACAGCTTATGGATCAACACAAAGATGTGCTTGATGAGGCAAAATCTGAATATGAGAAGCTGAAGAAGGCTGTTGATGAGTTGCGAGCATCAGAGGTAGTGTCCTGTACCAGTTTCCTATGGGTTGTCTTCATATTACATGATGTTTACACTACACTGTAATATGGTATTACCATGGAACAGGTGGATGCTGAGTACAAGTTACAGGATATGAAGAAGGATTACAAAGATCTGGAAAATAAGGGAAAAGCCTACAAGAGAAAGCTTGATGATTTGCAGGCTGCTCTCTCTATGCACATTGAACAGTCTGTATTTGATTCTCCGACATCCCCATCTCTTCCCCCTCACTTGGCTCTTTCCCCACTTGTGTGACCTCCCCCGTCTATATTACTGTCTCCTTGATCTTTTTCTTTTGTCTGATTGCTTTACCTTTGCTCGCAGAATTAAGAAAGATTTGGTGGACCCTGACAAGTTTCAAGCAGCATTAACTGATGAAAGTCTTGATAAAACCTGTGAACTGAAACAGGCTCTTGAGATGGTGGCTCTGCTTGATGCCCAACTGAAAGAGATCAGCCCCAACCTTGATTCAATTGCCGAGTATACACCTTTGCTTGTTTTACTATTTAATATCCTGAAAATATATGTTCCTTGATTTCATAACCTCAGTTGGATGGCGTAGGTACCGGAGAAAAGTCACTCAATATGATGAAAGAGTAGGTGAACTTAACACAGTTACACTGGAGCGTGACGATTTGAAGAAACAATACGATGATTGGAGGAAGAGAAGGCAAGCACTTCTTTTCTTCTCATATAATTTTACTTAGATGGCTTTTATTTGACAAAGTTCCTACTATGTTTCCTGTTGTGATTTCAGACTCGATGAGTTTATGGAAGGTTTTAATACAATATCTTTAAAGCTGAAGGAGATGTACCAGGTTATCCTTTCTGCTTCAATACTGCATCTCCACTTCAAACTTTCTCTAGGGAATCTCATCTTGCTTCCTTGTGAACATAATAACATAGTGACATGTGCATCAAAATTCATTCTGCCAATTCGGTAGATGAAACTGCTCTCTAATTCTATTATCCCACTCTTATGTATTGTAGATGATCACACTCGGAGGGGATGCAGAGCTTGAGTTGGTTGATTCTCTGGATCCATTCTCAGAAGGAGTTGTTTTTAGTGTTCGACCGCCCAAAAAGAGCTGGAAAAATATAGCGAACTTGTCAGGTGGTGAAAAGGTAATCCAATAAGGCAATAACTATGGCCTTATCAAGCTGATCATTGTCTGCTTTCGAAAACTCGTCTAATCCGCCTATGATGATCTTGATCTATCGCTTTCTAAATCATTTTCTGCTTGCAGACGCTCAGCTCATTAGCTCTTGTTTTTGCTTTGCATCACTACAAACCTACCCCGCTTTATGTTATGGATGAGATTGATGCTGCTCTGGGTAGGGTTCTATGACATAAAAATGGTTTATTTTTTAGCTTAAATAAAATAATTTCTTGATTTTTTTACATATTCCTTCAAATTTCTGACAGACTTCAAGAATGTGTCTATTGTGGGACATTACGTTAAAGATCGAACAAAAGATGCGCAGTTCATAATAATAAGGTAACCTATTTACAGCCCTAACTGCATGTGTTAGTCAGTTGTGTGTCTTTCTTCTAATATATTTGAAACATATATTGCAGTCTTAGAAACAACATGTTTGAACTTGCGGATCGGCTTGTTGGGATCTATAAAACTGATAATTGCACCAAGAGTATTACCATCAATCCTGGAAGTTTTGAAGTTTTAGGAAAGGCAGCTTGAATTATTCAAAACTTTTGGCCTAAAAAGGGGGAGCTGTGAGGTTGTGACTTTTGAAGAAGTTTGCACAAGAATGATTAGAGGAACTAAAATATGCTTCTCATTGCTTATTTGGCTGTCCTATTTTAGTAGTGTCATATCATGAAAGTGTTCATGATGTTGTAAATCATCTTCTGCAGCTTAAGCTTAAATTTAGTGAATTGATGAGAGTTCAAACTTTAGATGGACATTCTGAAATTTGTCAGCAGTTCATGGCAAATTTATTTATTTACTTATACTACTACCCTCTTCTGGCAAATTTGTCAGAAGTCTAAATAAGACATCATAACAGTAATGATTATTAAACTTCGAACTGTTTTTTTACATTCACACACAAGCTTATTTTCTTGTACCAAATACATTATTACACTCTTACAACATTCATTACATAGAAATAGAAGGCACACTTTCGCATTATCTACATAAATCATAGGCTTAACTCTTAAGAGCAATTGTTTTGACTGAATAAGCTCTTCATAAATGATAATCTCACACAGAGTCTATGTTCTTATCAACTGCATCTTCATTATTGCTTTTCAGTCTTCTAAGTCTTAATGAGAATGATTTAGCTGAAATGGCTTGAACTGGTTTATCAGTTACTCGAATAATGTGATATGACCATGACCCAAGTAGTGTCCCAATCACAGGACCAATAAAATATATCCATAAACCCTTGTAGTGAGAACTAGCTATTGCAGGTCCAAGGGTTCTTGCAGGGTTCATTGATCCTCCAGATACTGGACTGCAAATGCACATGCAAATAATATTAGAACAAGCACAACAAACTGGCTGATATGGTTTGGAGTCTATTACGTCAGCTTGAGATTTACTCAGTGTGCACTCGATGAGTAACGATTGTGAATTCCCGTTACAAAAAAATAAACACAAAAAATATGAAACATTAGTTTAAAGCTTAACAATAGTGATTAATTAGTACTATTATTTTGATATATGGGCTAATCCTATTTCTCTAAGATCTCAGTCCAAGAATTCTAAAAGAGACAAATATGAAATTCTTGAGGTCCTACATAGTTTATAAACATAGTTTTGGAAATTTAAAAAGATAAATGTGGCAGAAAAATTAAAGTACAACAAATATTATCACCTACAATATAATCAAATGACATATAATCTCATGTTTGATGAAACTCATTAAGTAACAAATTAAATTAAGCTATATTATTGTACTTTACTAGTCTCATATGAATGTGGGTTAATTATACTTACCCAGCCAATACCGAAGTGATACATACTGAAGAACCAACTGCAAGACCAGCAAGTTCTCCTATCTGTTATGTCAAAATTAAAATTTGGAAACATTTATCACGTTAGAGGAATATTGTAAAAAGCCTCGATAAAGTTTATTTTATGTTCCCTCACTAAAAAAATTAAAGAATTCCAATTATAGTTTAGTTAATAAATTCATACAGCTTTTGTATCCGTTGCAACTGCAGATGTAACGAACATCATTATAAATGTCACAACAATTTCCATGATCAATGACTGAATATGAGTCCCTGATGGTGATGTGGTACCAATACGTTTTATTGGTTGCAATAAGGCTCGAAGTGTAAATGCAGAACATGTAGCACCTGTGAATTGTGCTGCTGCATAAAAAGGTACCTACACAAGACATATATTAAGCTAAATTATTATCAATTGATTAACCTACATAATACCCAATTAACTTTTTTGGAATTTTACTAAGATTCAATCCTTATTCTTGTTAGTGCACAAATTAGTTCATATAGAAAATAGGTGATAAAATGACGACTTGAATCTTGTGTATTAGTTTAGTTGACATATATACCAATCAAGAGTTTTCACATGTACGTTTTTTGGAATACAAAAAAGTATTTTCAATTAATATATTGTTAATTATGTGATATAGAATGAGACACATAATTTTTTTGTATCAAATGATCTCAAGCTACAAATAAGGAGAAAGCAGTAGGTTTATTTAAATTATTATTTCTTTTATTTTGTCAATTCAAACCAAAGACAAATTAAAGATGACTAAAATATTCATTAGAGGCATAAAGCATTGTAACAGTGCTTTCAAATAAACAGAAGAGTCGGAAAGCCAATATTAATATGGTACAGTCTTTAAGATTAAAGCAAAATACATGCATAGCGTGACGTATTAATATCATTAGATTTATATATCATTTGCAATACCAACTCCAAAGTTTGTTAAATTTTGTTAATGTTGAAATATATATTTGAACTTTTTTTTGGAAACTTTCACATCGAAAGTTTGGGAGAAGTGTTCTCATACTTGCCTATATAAATAGAAGTTTAGTGTGTTAGATATTTCTTATCCCAATACAATGCTTATTTTTGCGCTACTATTACTTCAACTATTCGCCTAAAATTTAACACTACCAAATGATATAAGAAATTTTGGTGATCTTGTAGTGATCGCCTTTATATTAATCCAAGGCAGATGTAATTACCAGAGCTGGCAGATTCATTCTAAGATCTTCGTAGCCATGATAGTTTGTCAGATGCACAAAAATGCTGTGCTCAGACTCCCATTATGTTAATAATCGTGAGGCCATGAAGCCTATTCGTCAGCAGAAGGACTACGCTAAATTTCAAGCTTGTGTTGCTCCCTCCATTATAACAAATCAAGCCATGACTCACATCTAATTAATTCAAACAAACGTAGCATTTCACTTAATTCTCGTCTTGCACTGTGATATATACATTTGGTACAAATTTAATTCGTCAGTTATAACGCTTAAATTAAAAATTAATAATTTATCGCTCGGTATGAAAGTCAGTAGTAAACTAACAGATAAACAACATACATATATATACAAGGTTAAAGAACTTTCCCACCGTTATCAAATTTAATATTCAAAATTGAGATATTTATTTTTATTTTATCAAGCACCCTAACCTAATATTCCTTCAAGTCATTTGTTTATAGTATAGGGAAGTTCAGTATCATGTTGATAAATGTCTCATGTGTCATATATCAAAATCACCTGGCCTACATGATCCAATAATATTGTCGTTCTTTTATTGTCTTGGACGGAGCATAAATAACATATCATTTTTGTCAATGCATGAATAAAATTATTTATATGCTATCAACAATGATCAGAATTCACAGTCTACATTAATACTCTAAACATTAAATAATTCCAAAAAATGGTATCGAACGCCCGTGCACGTTATGCTAATGGAATACGAGTAATATTGTTTTTTGTTTTTCAAAGAAATATTTAATTTTTTCAAATAAATAATGACATTTGTCCAAAGTACTGAATGGACTTGATATTTAATTGTTTAAGAAAAATAAACTACGGAGTAGTATACTTCAATATCATACTCCGCTTTATCTCGTAGAGTCAAAAAGGGCGTAAGTTTTTGGGTAAGCTTAATTTTGGTCTTGACTAAGGCATCAATATTGTTAAGAATCAATGAAATTTCCTCAATGTTATACATTAATCAATTTTGAAATTTTTTAGTATCAGATTAGAAAGTAATTAAAATATGATTTTTTTAATAACAAGCTAAATATCATATTTATAAATGCTTATGTTTTCACTTTTTAGTTGAGTTAATTATTGATTTGGTCTCTTATGAGAGTAAAGCATTTGGGCCAGATAGCTACATTATCATAGATGATGGGCTTCGAAGCTACATAAATTATTTCAGAATATATATGGCGGCTAAAGCGCACTAACCATCGGTCTCTTTACTCGGCTTCCATTCCCTCACCTTGCCAACATGTTCCATTCCATCACCCAACTTTCAAAATCGCAAATTTGGTCCCGACGCTGTGGTCAAGAAAACACTAACTCCGTAGGGTATTTTAGTCAAAATAGTAACCTTTTAAAGTGAAATGACAATTTTGCCCTTCTTAATGAAACTTCCTAACTACTACACTTGCAATAGGGGGCAAACAGTCATTTCACACATGTGTATAATAGCTCAGTGGTGATTTGACTAAAATACCCCTACAGAGTTAGTGTTTTAACGACCATTTTGACGCGACCAAATTTGCTAATTGTCAAGCTGACATTTAACTAACATGCTAATACCGAGCGAATACTGAATTCAAACCCGAAAAATAAAAGTCAGTTGATTGCTAATGCTTAAATTTCTATATATGATCCTCAAATGTATTAAATGACAAGATATTCGATTATAGTTTGGACGTTAAAATAGAACAATCACAAGAACATTTCATTACATTTAAATAATCGCTAATATTTATACCCACTGATCGGATCACTATGCAACTGATAAAATCAATTGCCAAACATTAGAAATTAAACTGGTAAGTATTAACCTGTTTCCATGGAAAATGGCGAAAGGTAGCAAAAGCAATGGTAACAGCAGGGTTCATATGAGCACCAGAAATATGACCAACTGAATATATCATCACAGTTACTATGAGACCCCCAACTATGGATTGCCCAAGTTGTGATATTCTTTGTCCATTACTCGCACTTATAGCAGCCGCTCCACATGTTGCAAATACCAACAGGTAAGTTGCTATTACTTCTGAAACAACCTGAATAAAAATTGTCCAAGTGATCAGTGGAATAATCCTCAAAACATTAATAAGGACATATATACCAGTTTCTTTCATTATTTTCATAATTTATTGGAAAGTATCCTATACCTTATTTCGTCGTCTCTTATATGCATGTCTCTCTTTTAAATATTGTATACCACATATTATTGATCATCGATAGTTATTGATTAACCATAATGTACGAATTTCAAAGCAAAGAAATATGAAAAGAGGCCCGAAAGGAGCGTATAGAGGACCATTTTTGGTATACCAAAGCTCTCTAGTTGACTATAAGGTATCAAACCCTAATCATCCATATGTTTCATCAGTTTAAACTAATGGGACTAATTTATCTAATATTTGATGATAAATTCACTTGTAAATACCAATTAAATTATCTTTGTGGACGAAGTCTCTAGTTGAATATATTTTCGTAAAGGGGTCTAAAGATAATTTTCATGTTATTATTTCCATGGACCTTGGCGTTCATCAGTCCTTATTATATATAGCACCAATATATTACAACCCTTTATTTTGGGATGCAAAATAAATATAGGTAAATAAAAAAACATGAGGATGTATATGTGCATATATTCGATAAATACGTGACAAAATACCTTCCTCATTAAGCCTGGTGGAAAGTATTCCTGGAATAGAATTCCAAAATTATTACCAATAGGCATCCGAGACTTAGTTGGACTTTGGACTCCAACTATTCCATCTTCATTTTTCAAGTCATCAATATCATCATTTATGTTTGCCATTTTGTATATTCAGTGTTTCCTTAGTTTTATTGATAATTGAGGTTGATATTAGTTATATTGATAATTGAGGTTGATAGTTAGAAGGAAAGATTAAGAATTTATGGGAAGAAGGAGCAAGAAATCTGAAATGAAAACATTATTTGCTAAGATGGAGGAATAATAGAGCAGTTCGAATAATTGATAGTTCTTATTGTTGGCTCTCATGAAAGAATGAACAACTCCTTTCATTCGAGGAGTTTATATAAACATATGTGAAGTTAGGGAGTTGGGAGAAAAATGTCAAATGGTAACTGTGGGGCCCTAGGGTAGTTGTTTGAAGAACATGGCCCACAGACACAAGTATTTATGCATATAAGATTTTATTTTTTATGTATTTTTTATACTAAGAAGCATTTAATTAAATCGCATAATAAAGTAGCTTTTACGACGCAAAGCTCACGATTAACCTTTTCCCACCAACACTTTGGCCGAGCCTGGCTCACACCTACCGCCTAACGCGCTAATTCCGACCCACGTAGTTCTCTAGCTATTATGTTCACCCGTAGCCCACCAAGCAGACACTGGGACGAGGTTGATCAGGGCTTCCGACACAAAAAGATGGTACATTTTATAGATTGCATCAGACAATTTGATTCAGATGTGATTTACAGTAGGAATATGGGCAACCGGAATTGCTAGGAAGAAGACGCTAGAAAATAATAAGCATGGAGGAGAAAACGGCACGACTCGTGTGACACATCACTTTTACCAAGTGGACGGAGATGTGCACTCGCCCAAAGTGGACAACCTCATCCATCGATAACCAACCTACCTAAGACCACCGAGCCGATATGCATCCCATAAAAGAAATATAAATTCTCACACGAGGCACAGTGGCATTAAACTTTAGGACTCCAAAGACTCCACAAGTTCTCTATTAGAGTATCAAAATATTCATAAGTAAACACGGAAGCGCCGCATCGGCCTCATATGCTACCGCAGAAAGTCAGCGTAACAACGACCAAGAACGTCACCATTTCTAGATCCATTAATCCAAGGAAATCAATCAATCACTATGTCGGGTCATCAAACGCTACCGCCCCAAAACCATCAACATCCGGATCAAAGAACATCGGGGCTATCTCATGCTTTCTGTGACTAAGAGTTTCTCATTAACACCTCACGCCGCCTCTCAGAGAAACTATGACCAGATCGGGATTTCATTATTTCAACCAACCTGAAATAATAAATGACTATACTGATGAATTATGCATTCATATATCAGAAGTTCATAATCGTGATTGTAAAACAAGAATTACCTCGTTCTATCAATTATTTAACTTACTACGTAGCAATGAACTGGGCCTCCCACCGAACTCGTGACTGCCTGGGCTTTTCTTCGTTTCTAAATCAAACCTCGATTTAACTCACAAAAGAATATATCGGGATCCCAGACGCTGCTTAAGTCTACACGTGAACCTTAAGCTCGCATTAAACTCTTAGGTCTCTAAGACATGTGTCGGAAGCGGTAACGATCACAATCATATCATAACCCGTATCATTTATATAGACTTACATCCATCCGCTTTGGCCTCAACCATTAATCAACATTACCAAGGTTATCTCAGATACCATACACAAATTTTATGTACAAAACGGGTTTTAAGCCTTGCCACAAGCTTTGCTTTGAACCTGACATTACCATTCTGGTCCAGCCAAATACCCACTAGTTGTTGCAATGCTGACAAAACCTCGCTTTGGTATACGTAAAGACTATTTCGTGTTTGCATGGCAATATCTATTTCTCGTGTTAACTAATCGGTATGTTTACAACACAATTGAAGTGCGTTAAAATACACTATCTTATCAAACGATATTCTTTAATAAAATTCCAATAATACAAATCGAGTGGTTATGTCGTAATATCGAAGTTCAAATTTTTAGTTTACTCTCCCAGTATACTATACTCACCCCATTCATGAATTACTTGGCTAATAGTACCGCAGGACAACTGCCCATGACACTATGCCTTCAATATTCAGCCTGTGCAAAGATCAACTCCATCCATTCCCTGTAACTATAGTTACCTCTATTCTCTTAAGGTTACTACAAAGCGTATTCCGAATCCGCGTGAATACCTTTAGTAAACCCTACACCTCGGGCAGGGAAATTGTGTTATGTCACAGTCGCGATGCACAACACATGATTCTCGACATTTGACATACTAAGTGAATCATATATTACTATGTAATAGTCAAATTACCATGTAATAGATTCCACTAATTTTCAATCACGCGAGGTCCTTAATCATGGAACGGACTCTAATTCGAGAGTCATTGTCAATAAGAGAACTGCCTATCATACAATTTAATCTATCATAGATTTTATTCACTCAAGCTTCACGACCATTATAGCTTAACAAAACGATGTCATCTAAATTCTGGGTGACTGGCCATAGCATATGTCACATATATGTAATCATTTACGTAATGCATGCTAGTCAAATTACTATTATACCTTTCTGGCTAAGTTGTAGTGTAATTCCTCTAGTACTACAATGTACAAAACATTATGCTAGTAGTCATACCCTCTAACCTTTAAGTAGAACTTAAGGCTATCTTTCACTCTTGTCAATTTTGGATTTTAATCAAAATATCAAGCATGTAAGATTAACTCCATTATACTCTATCTCAAGCTTGCAACTCGATACCGATAATACAATCAAGCTTTTCCTTTCTGTTCTCGCTTGAGACGTAGCTTCCAATAACAACGCCAAGTATGCATAATCACGATCATTACTTAGAACATTCTTTGGATTCCTCACTTAAACACACATTGCTACAACAGCGGATAATCAATAAGGAATGAAGTTTAAAATAGATATGAGTATACCAACCAACGAATACATTCAACTTGGTCAAAACCTAAATTTGATTCATTTATGACTATATGTTCATTCAATGGAAACACGCTTTACTACGAATCACCATCTAAGGTAAATAGAGCGAGTTATATATCACCGCAGTATTCCAATTTATTTCACTTGGGATGACCTCAAGTCATCTATACGAGTACGATTTGGTCCATAACATCACGCATCTTTGTATTAGACGCGCAAGAATGCATCGTGAATTTATTACACAACATTCCCCGAGATAAATCAAGAATTTTAATTGACTTGATCAAGTATCTCCTAAGTGAGAGCCACTTGACGCATTTGTACTTTATACTTCACGGTAAGATACTATACATACAATAAATTGTAATCCTATAGTAGATGGAAATACATACCGATTTCCTCTAGTTATATACAGCCGCGACAAAATCTCAACATTAGACTGTGATTAAATTATGTCTACTAAATGACACAAACGTATCTTGTCCATTTCAGACGCTTTCAAAGTTTGTTTCTCAAACATAACTTCGAATTGCCTCAGTTGAAAGATGAATAAATTTATTTCAAAGGTAAAAGACAACAACTTTGATATGTAAATTTATTCCATTCATCGCGCTTTCACTACTCAACATAATTCTTATCAGGATTACTAACCAATGACACATCGGGGCGTAGAACGAAAATTACTTTGGTATACAAAATTGAAAGATTTCATCAATTGTGTTTTAAATACATTAAATACAATTCCTTACTTACGATTCTTAAGTATGTTTTTTAAGATCAGAATGATGTCTCATTCTTTGGATAATAAATTACTCATGTCGATGATACTTAATTCAGAACTTGATAGTATTTATATGGTCCTTCCCATACTCCTTATCAATTCTGATGTATCATTCAATGACTTATATCCTTGATTGACTTGTATGTGAATATACAAACCAAAGCAAAGATTAATCCGCCTCCCGCCAAGCCTAGCAGAAGAGCTAACCCGCCTCATCTCCTGGTAAGATTAAACCCCTAAGTCCGCGAAAGCTCATTTACCAAGCATGTTCGAATTTGCCTCGTTTATTCAAAACATCACGTCTCTATGCGAGGATAAGTAGGTTCAAAGAAATGTTTTGAAGTTTCAAACCATTCAAGTGATGATTTAACTCAAAAGGCCCTTATAATGTAGGGGCTCACCTTAACATTTACCAAGAGCTCTCAATTAATCTTTTGTACTTCGCCCTTTGCTGGGCTACTATACTGATCAGTGGATCATGATCTTAAAACTCATGTGGAGCTAAACAACGCCCAAGACACCGGGCATTAGCTAAATCTATTATTACTTATTTTTTGATAACAAATTATTTCAGACGCGCGCTTTAATCAAACCTCTCTTTCTATTTCTCAAGCTGCTATTAAATATCTTTCTTTTGTGCTTAATATTTTATATAATGAAATTAATCATTAACTTCAAATTATAGTTCTTTTGTGCACTAACTTACAAGTGATGTGCAACTATAGACACATCGCTTATCTCAAGTTATACAAACCACAGTTTGATGCTTTCATAACAATTCACTAACGTAGTTCATTCTGTTGATTTAAAACCCAAATACCAACGACATGTCTTGGAATGTAGATACATAACATTCGAGATCATCCAATAGTTTTCAATTGGGTTATAAAAGTTAGATTAAACCAATTATTTAAAACTTCAGATGCAAGGGCCGAGAAACAATATAACATATTAGTCTTCATAGCATCATCACCTTCGATTGAGATAAAATTTAATTATCTCTCAATCATATCACATGACGTTTGTTAACTTGAACCTAAGTTCAGGTAACGTGTCCATATGATTAATCCAAGTTTTGAAATAATTACGGTATTCATTAATTGTCTTTTATTAGCACATAACCATCTTTAATGGTTTATGAAGGAAAATGCATTTAGAATTTATAACACTAAATTACCACAAGTTTATGGATTGTTCTCCACTTGTTTTATTTCAAATAATAAAGTTATGTTTTAATTTTTCCCACTATCAATGAATAAACAGTAATCGTAGAAAGGCCAATCATAATAGAAACATGCACATGTGATAAGCAGTAGCTTAAAAACAATCAAACATATTACAAATAAATTTTAAAGATTATATCTGTACTTCAAATCTCACAAATGTGTACAAGCCTATCCACATCCATCATGTTGGAACTAAAACGGTAACACTCGTAACACATTTTCAATCCTAGACGACAGATTAATTCAATCAATCGCTGGGTAATTACCTAATAATAATCCCCTCGGGTCACTAACACTCCTAATAAGTGCCAATTCTATTTAACGTATCACCGAGCCCACAACGCAATGAAATCAGCGGTTAAGCTACCAATTAAACCAATACGTTAGTTTGGAATGATCATCTGAAGCCCACAACATTAGTGGAAATCACTTCAACATTTATCCATCATACATGTCACTTATTACCAAGACACCCGCCATCACAGCCGCGCTCGGCGATCGCGGATAAGCTTCACAACTTTAAAATCGGCTTGACATGAAATGGGCTAAATTTAATGAAGTAGATTAATATTATCCGACATTATTTAACATGTTATATAGCACATACTCAGTTAATACGCATTATCATGAAAATAAAATGAATAATAATAATATCCAGAGATATACGATATGATCTCTAAAATAAAATGTATCGATTACAACATTTTACAAAGTGTAATACTAACATAAGGTCCTATTTCAAGATTTTGCAAATGTACCAGTATTCTTCAATTCTATAAACCTCCAAGTTCGCTAAATGTCGCCTCAAGCGAAGTTACTAATCTTCAATGCCTCCACAGCTAAAGACATTTATTTACTAACCCAACTAAGACAACACGCAGACTTATAGGTAAAAATAAATAAATAAATAAATACGACTCAAATGGTCGCTTATAACTAATAACCCGCTCGCATAATCGTATTTAAATAAAATACAAAACTAGGTCATATCAATATATCCCCTTTCCATTCCCATTACAATATATATATATATATATATGTAAGAAATAAATCATATAACATGGATTTAATAAATATATTAAATGGTATGGAATAAATGACTCATAAAGTCAAATTACATTATTAATGCAATAAATATGCAATTAATACATAATAAACATATACTTAATATGCAATAAGTATGCAATAAATACTAATTATGAGGTTGAGATAATTACTCTCAATCAAATTCAAATTTAAATATATGATTGACAATCATATAAATGGTTTCTATAATTTGATTTGCAAATCAAATTAAATCACATAAAATATACAATAAATGTGATGGGAATAAAATTCAAATTTGAATCTCATAATTAAATTCATGCAAAATATATAATCAAAATTAATTGATACATGTATTTATAAAATATGTCCAATAACTATTACAATAATTATTTCATGCATATATAATATAAATACTGCAAGTAATTATATTCATTATATATAATTAATAACTGTGATAATCATGACAGTTTATCCTCAGAATAAATTAATAACTAAAAGGTTAATAATTAAAGAGATAATTGAATTAAACAAATCATAATTTTAAAAACCTAAAATTAGGTTACAACGGATCGAGCTTTTTCCAAAAACCCTACCAGAAGCATTTAATTTGCACGATTGACAACCAATCGCCGCCTAATTCCACAAGTGAGGAAATACCTTTCCAAACCGCCAGACCACCCCATTTGATTGACAACCAATCGCCGCGCTCGAACAGCCCGGCAAGTTTCGTCCGATTTTATAATTTTTCGCTTTAGAATTTAATCTAATTATATTCAAAAACATTTTCAAGGCCTTAAACTACTCCAAAAAATCTAATTTTCATAGAAATTGTTTTTCATAATATTCGTGAAAATTATCTAATTGGAATTGCTGAAAATATATTATAAAAATTAATTATGTAATTTCTAATTATTAAAATATTATACTTCAAAATTCATAAACAATACTTAGAAAATTTAAAAAATCCTAAATTTTCTATGAGAGCTTCTTTGTAACATAATATTTCTGGAAAAATTAGACGGAAAATGATAAATTTAAGCCATCCGATTATAATTAACATTTAATTAACTAATTAAAATATCAGAAACCCTAAAACAACCAACAATTATAATAACATCAAAATACCAAAAATATACAATTTGATGTGCTTGAATATATGAACACATTTATAAAATATACATGGTATGTAAATTTCATATATCATCATATATACATTCAAATTTATAAATAAATAAATAAATATATATATATATGTATATATATACATACATGAAAATTTGATTAAACATATATTCATATATTCAACTAAATATATTTAGTCATAGAAAAATAACCAATTAGGCTCTTGATGCCACCGTTGGAAAATATATGTATAACTTTATTCAAAACTTTAATCAAAAACATATATTTCAGATGACCAATTTAGCAAGTTTATTTTTTATTTTTATTTTATTAAAAACCCCACCCACCGCCCCTTTACAACGAGACCGAACCTGTGACCTTTAAGTCACCGGAAGGCTTCCTAATCACTAGGCCATTCGATGTTCTCATACCAATTTAGGCGTTTATACTATGAACTAAAAAATCAATGTAAATATTACGAGATTCCAACAGCCTCATCAACAATTTTTCACAAAAGTCTCCTTTTCAATTCCATTGAAGACTCTAAATGTAGTGTGCCTCTAATTAGTCCATACCGTATGGGCTGACCTCCACACTCGAAGCCTGGCTACAACTAAAGTGGACGGATTTAAAAATCAATTGAATTCTTCTTGATATTTTCTACCATATCAAACGGTAAGGCTAGATTTTTTTTTATGATTAATTCAAAACTTAATGATAAGTGATCACTTATATAACATCCACTCTCTAACCTAAAGCCCGATCGAAAGCGTTAATTGAAATGTATTCGCTTTTATTTAATTAAACCGCTAAGTTAAAATCAAACACTAACAAAGTTGTTAATAAGAATTCAACAAGTTACTAAAAATCTCAACTAACTTCTAATTAATTCAATCGACTAATTAATTAATTCGGTTCATCCAATTTATATTTGTATATTTAAATATAAAATTCCTTCGATTGAGAATGTTCAAGCATCATAATCAACTCTCAATTAGCAAGTTGCACTTTTATTTCATACATGAAATGTAACTCAACGCCACCGTATGCGCGACCTTCTGTATTTAGATAATGGGGAGGACGATAGTAAATATAATTGACCATTATTTGTATTATAATCCATTATGTACAGATCTAGCACCGCCTAATCCCCCAGATATCACAGCACCGAATTAGTAATTACAATTACCGTGGATCGAATACCCGCTATCTAATCACATTCACTAAACTAGCAAATTTAATTGTTAAACAATTGTCGCAGAATGGACATAATAAATGAAACCAATAACTATCGATTTCAACACCGTCTTCGAACATATACCCGAATGCTATCCGCCATTATTGTTGGTATTGAAATTCCGTAGTACCGCAGCACCAGATCAACTTCACTACGCCTGACACGCTGGAGTTGGGCGAACATCTCGTGCTTAACGAGTCTACAAAACACTTCGAACGCCTCGATTTCACCGCGTGTTTCCTGCTTCACCGCCGATCATGTCCTCGGGGTTCTAAAACTCAAACGCCTTGTCGAGATTGTCGCCCGCTAATACCCCGCATCACATACTTGGAATTCATTCGCATTTTCAAACGCTCGTGTATTCTTGCTTCGGGATGGTGGGATACTCGCCCTCGGGAATCTTCGCTGGGATTTCCTTCCAATACATATCCTTTGTTCTCTATTTCGAGAACCATTTTCAGTCGGTGCTCCCATTCTATGAAGTTGGTGCCATCATAGGGGTTCTCATATAGGGATAAAAGGTAGGGGGTCACGGCGTTGGAGACTTCCATAATAACTACAGTAGAAAGTTCATAAAGAACGACTTAATCTATGTGTCATAAATATATTCTATAATCTGATAATAGAATTATTATACTAGTGTTTACAATCCCACTAAACACACAAAGTATGCCAAGAACTTACACAACCTAAAACGAATCTAAAGACGTATAACATTTCGCTTTTAAATACATGTTGTGTTTACTCATCACGCTATTATTTACTCATCATAATCTGGATTACCAAAATTCAACTTAGATCAGACAAGCACTTCATGTCAATGTGGGCCCACGGGTACATTGAAATCACCGTAGCGTACTCAAAAGCACTTAAAGGAAATTCTAATGAAAACATAGTTTTGGTTCTGTAACTTAAAGCTAGATTCTCCCATCTAATGACATCCCGGGGTGATATTTACACACGCCTCCCATACTAAGGTCCGCGCACAATGTTGATCCTATTCCGACTTTACATTTGGCATGACATTAACTACTTATTTATTAGGTGGGATTTATTATATTTTATTAATTCTACACCACGCCGTGTATCGATCAAACAAGCTAAAAGAATACACCCATGAGTCTTAAGTAAAATATAATACTTTATTGAAAATTGTGATATAATTATTAGTGGAAAATATTTCTGACTTTTAGTTCCATAAATCATTTTCCTATTGACCTATCCTTTAAGGTGGATTAATATTTAAAATTAATTATAACTTTATTACAATTAATTAATTTAAGTTTTATTGTATTTCTATTAAATACCAGACTAAATCGCCTTAACTAAATATTATTTATAGGCTATATTATCTATATAATAATAATATATCACAAGGTCCTTGTCATCCATCATATATAAAGCATATTATACTATGCATGATAAAATATCAATGTTATAATCAAAATATACATAACATAGATGAAGTAATGAAATAGGCACACAAGTTGCATGTCAAGAATAATCATCAACTAAAATAAACTATTTAATTGGTTCAAGTGTAAGGTCACTAGTAATCTAATCCTAGTGTTCATTTAATATCTAATATTAAATTTATCTAACATTTTTCAAAAATACTCAATCTTCGACTACGATGATTAATTCTAAATTAGCCATAAATCAAAACTCTACCGATCCAATAACTTAGGTCTCGATCCTAATGGTAAAATCTAATTGAATGTCATTATTAAATCTAATCGAAATTAGAATTTAATCGCCTAAGTCCGCAAATTTCAATTGATTCTAAACAATTAATATTTAGTCTAATCTAATTAGAATTTTTTAACGTGATTAAAATAATTGATTAAATTAATTCTCGTAAATTAAATTTAATCAATTCAATTGACGCCGATAAATCAAGTTTGCTAAAATCCATCGAGAATCTAATGGATAAAACCTTAAATTCAATTGATCCGTTTAATAAATCAAATAGATCGAATCAAGCCCAAAACCGGAATTGACCCATTAGGGGCCCAACCGATCCAACATCAGCCAAGACACAAGCATTATGTTTCTACTGCGGATTGGTCAATGTAGCTGGTGCCATGAGTATATTCTCCTGGCACGCGCACATGTGGGATCGGGGACATGCTGGCGCCACACGGCATACACGCCACGGCCACGCATCGCATACACGCCAATTACGCGATATCGCCACAAGGCCCCTTCCAAATATGCTCAGTCAAACGGTCAATGAGTCAATCTCGATTTGACCCGAGTCAACGGGTCGGGTCAACCCGACGACAACATCGACGACGCCGCCAAATTTAAAGCACGCGTAGTCGACCTTGTCTTTTTCTCTCGTCCGATACGATTCGAATAAAATCGATAGCGATTGCTTCAATTAATAAACTTACATAGAATTAATTCAAAAATCCGAAAAATTCTTAAAATCGAATTATTATTTGAAGATTTTTCACATTAAAAGATTTCAAAATTATTAACTCTTAAATATATTAGTTATTTTATCAACATAATTAACAACAAGAATTAAAAAATAATATCATAAAACCAAATTAAACATGCAAAACAGCCCAAAAATTTGCAAAAACATTTTTCACGCATGTTTACATAATCAGAATCATCTAACTCGAAAGCTGAGGCCACCGTTGGTGTTCTTAATCATATTATAAGTTCTAAAACTTCTAACGAATACGAATTCCAAAACGCTACGTATCAGAAAACAATAAACAAAATCGTTACAGTTGCGGTACCTTTAGTCGATCAATGAAGCAGTTTTGGCAACGAATCAATTTGCTCACAAACTCAAAAGCAGTGTATCTCCAAGAACGCCCACACCTATAAATTGTCGAACCACTTTCATATGTCTACCGTAATCCATTAAAGTATAAACTAGAACAAAAAAAGATGGAACAGAAAACTGGGATTTTCTACTATGGGCGTTGATATAGAGTTTTGGATTTCAGAAATCAAAATATTAGCATTAGTTGTTATTGCCGATCATACCACTTACATAAAGAAAAACACTTTATAGTTTTGGGCACCTCCTAAACTCCCAACTCCTTCCCATCTCCCAAAACCGATTCATACTCGGTTATAATTAGCCGAGCTCGAGTCCCCATGACTGATTTTTTCGTCCCGACGTTTCTTCAATTTACATTTTATACTGCGGTTTATAATACATTTTATTAAGTAGTTCGGTTTATCAGATGCTACATCTTTCAGACTTAATTACGTTACAGTAATATATTAAATATTATTAATGTAATATTATATTCAATATATAGATTACGAGCGACTCTAAAGAGCCTATCGTAGAATCCCTAGCCAATACGTGCTTATTTCCTAAATACTAATGATCTAAATAATTAATATATATCAACTTATATATATATATATATATATATATATATATATATATATATATATGAAAATAACTTGAATGATTAAATCGGTTGTACAATCTAAATTATTCAACGGGTATTTTTATGAGATCTAATTTCTCATATTTCCAACAATATGATACTAGAGCATATGAGCTACCAAAAGAATTAGCTACCGCATCAATATGACATGATCATCTCTCATATGTTGGTTAATGTCCAAAATGTTCCCATTTTGGAAGGTCAACAAATGGTAGAATTTGAGAAGGACACTACGATCGAAAATAAATCGCTGTTTCGGCCTGTGGGTCAGATACGCTGGAGGTCAATTGCTTTCTTAAGTGGGAAGTTTTTTGAGAAATTTCAGCTCGCGAGGAACGATGTAATAAGCGTTTAAATAAATGCACCTCGACGCCACTAATAGACGAATACCAAGATCGGCATCCACTACCTATCCACAACCCGATTTTATATCGCCGACCGAAGAGATTCCTCCTAAGGATCATCGACTGAAATGGTTGAGTCAAAGTAAGACTCAAAATGGAAAGATTTTTACCGAGACGAGCATTTATAAGAGAATTACCGGTGTTAAGTGTGATCGGTATCGATCGCCTTACGACGCAGACGAGGATACAGAGGTCATTTACGCAAGTGGATTCCACGACTCACCACCACCATCGCCGCCCAATAATTTGATGTCAAGAAACACAATGAAAGCGAATGTATGTTTTGTTTTATGTTATGTACTTAAAAATTATTGCCTTTATTTACGTCACGTACTTTCGGGTATTCTAAATTGGGATTCTAGTATTTATATTTTACATTTTAGTATTTAACAATGATTATGTTACGTAGTTGCTCTAACATTTTACCAAGGTCAAGCTTCTATCATTTAATTTGCTCCGCTTATATTAGCAAAGTAGCTTCATATCTCTGGTGAGCTCTCGATCATTTTCCACATTAAACGCGTAACGCTTATATGTAACGCTACTGGCCAATTAATTCCAAAGATTTATACTGGCTTATCGCTTCTAAACATTACCACGCCAGATAAACGTGATAAATATTTATTATCGGGCCCGCGGCCTCGACCGACCTGTGCTCGGGGCGCCCATCAATAAGCGCGGCCGAATCGGCTGTGGCTCGGCCCAATCGATCGACCCCCATCCGATCCATTTATAAACCAATAGGGCCATTCGTGGCCTATACGGGTACGGACCGGCTCAAACCGCTAACAGCCAAGCCCGCGAATAGCCTAGTTCGATCGCCACGCCTATTGCTAGCCACGCAAACTCGATAATACGAATCTTACATTTTTCTTGTGTAGTGTAATAAAAAGTTATTAAGATGATAAATTGTGAGTCAATCATTTATTTGAATTTTAGATAAATGGGATCGTTGTATTTTGAGTTTACAAATCAAGCGATCTGGGTCCTGTGACAAGGAGCAAATCGAGGAATTCATTGGCTCTAAAAGTTACAGATGATACAAATTACATATGATAGCAAACTTATTAATAAAATTCTAAACTTAGCAAATGGGAACCTAAGCCCAAAATAAACACCTTGTATTCTCTCCAACGTCTATTGCATCATCACCATCTTCACTTGGATATTGCACCAAATTCACGTAACGGATGAAATCACCAGGTACCAAGAGTGACTGTTGAAACCTACAAAGGGGTGAAAATGTCCAAAACAGAATCCGCTAGCGAATGTGAAGAAAAGATCGTTAGAACACATCGTTGTAATTCACCCAAATGATATCAGCTGGGTATAACACTCGACATTTAACAATACAAAATAGAAACTGCTGAGACACGAGCATCGCAGAATACTTGACACAAATACTCCATAAGACGGATGGTATAAACAATACTGAAAGTAAAACACCACAAGATGGTAACAAATTCAATGTGATGGTCTTATCTTCATTCATTCTCAGATTCTCAAATTCCGATTGCTGAAGTCGAGTGCGACACATACGAACCTTTACGAGTTCCTTCCAAATACATACGCAAGTGTTTCCCCAAGCTTTTTGGCACTCATTATGTTCGGATATATATCAACATTTATGTTCACATAACCACGTGACAGATCAAGAGCCTTCGAATTTTCTCCATCGAGGCTTCACGCCTTTACCGTCCATTCCATCTCAGTTTCTCAATCAAGGCGCCGGCCGATAAAGTCCGTCATGAGTCCGCCAGATAAAAACAAATTTCCATGTTTTGATATTCGCTGATCTCAAGTAAGCAACTATCATGCTCTTCCAATACGCATAATTTCAACTCATCAAGTCATGGGAAAGACTTTTGCATTGCTTCCATCTCACACACAAATTATTATAATGATTTCACTGTATGTCGAGTTCTCGGCCTCGATACCACTTGAAAGTGTAACCACGCTAAATGGGTGAAGAAAAGACTGCTTGAACACACTATTGTGACCACCAACTGATAATGGGGCTGGGTATAACACTGGGACACCCAACGAACAAAACAAACCAAGTGTCGAGACACCTATATTAGTAACACTGACACAACACGATAAGGCCGACGTGAGATAAAAAATACTAAAAGTAAAAATACCACAGCACGCTAACCCACTACGATAACGAGAATTACATGTACCTATCGCCCTGGGGCAACTCCGCCCAACGGGGCGAACTACTATGATAACGAGAATTACAAATAATGTCTTATCTCCCTCGAACGCCCCTATTCTACTCCTATCAAGCACGTATTAAACAACTAGAAAGCAAAAGACTGCCGTAACGAGGTGTTAACAATGCTTATACATACTAATGGAGTTTTATAGAACAACCTCAGACATTCACTTACAATAAAAGATAAAATCTCTCTGCCTCTTTTCCTCACAAAATAATGCGTAACTCTCATTTTTTTCACAATTCTAGGTCCGAAAGGAGGCCTTTATATAACAGAAGACAAAACAAGTTTATGGTAATAACTTCCATAAACAAACCTCCATAATTGTTTTTCCATACTTTCCTTGTCCCATAACCAACCAAATTGCAGACTTTTATTGTGGCATACCCAAGACATTACCATATATTTATAGACTAAAATACTTTCTTCTAATTATTACCAAATTCAAGAAAAATCTCGAAAATATCTCAAGACAATATTCGACAAGAAATAACCGTTGTAAAGAACCTGCCTTTCAACACTTGCTCCAACACTGGCCACTGCTCACAGCTTGCTTCATCAACAAAATTGTCACCAATAAAACACTAACACCGGGCCAAGTATAAATAACCCTTCGAAAGGATTTAAACTAAAGACATCTCGTGAAAAACCTCTCTAGACAACTACTAGTAACCTTAATGTCTTTGGTATTATGATCAGATATCACTAAATTTAAAGTCATTGGTTTCTAGCTAAGTTTAAGATAGTATCAAGCTTCATTTTATTTGGATCATAAAATGCAAAATATTTTATGTTGTTGAGTAACATTACTAATATATCTTAAAAAGTACTGTATCAAAATAAAAATACTTTAATTAATCATGAAGATTTAAAAATTATTTTATTAAGAGACAAAATTTCAAATATCAAGATAAAGTCAAGATTGAAATATATATATAATCGTTAGCGAAAATTTTAATATATATATATGATTAAATAAATTGAAACGGACATAATAATAATTTATCCGTAGTTGTGGATGTTCTTTCTCTCGTACCTTTAGCTTAATTCGTCCAAAAAGTAGTTGAAAGGGACTTCAGATTTCGACACTTAAACTGGTACCTTGCATTCCAATAATACACGCCACCCATTTGAGCTCCATATGTTATTTGATGGAGTAGCATTTTAAATTATTTCATACAATTAAATTATTCAAACTATTTTGATAATATCGATTCAATTATTAATGTCCAGGTCAGTTGCGGAGGTATAAGGGTTCCGCATGATATGGTGGCTGATACATACTACTGTTAATTACTAGTACAGAAAATGACAGCATTTACTTCCTAATTATGGGGGTATTTGGTGTGGGTTTTTTTTTTGTTGTCTCAATAGTAAATGTTGATGGATTAGGGGCGAATGGGTGATTTGTAATAACATTTATATGCAATTAGAAATAGAATAACAAAAGCAACTAACAGATTTAACAAATACTAAGGGAATATTAAAATATTTTGTCCATTTTAGGTGACGAATTCTTATACTCCGTATTATAATTTATATGTAGTGGCGACGGCAAACAAATATGGTACGTATATTTTAAACTTATCTATATTATAGAGTATTATAATGTGATTTTTTCAAATTAAAATTGAGGGGGTCATCGATCTCCTAGTATTTTTTTTTTCCAATTAAGCTCTGCTACTAACTAAACTTATTATTATGAATTAGAAAATAACATGCTTTCCCGTTAGATACTAGGGGTGAAGGGATAGTCCCATTTGATTTTATAAAAAAAAAAAAACCACAACCCCTTTGAGTTATCAAATGTCCAATAATTTATTTTTGCTCTGAAGTAAAAAACTCTATGTGTTTGATTGGCAATGAAATGATCAATGTACAGTTTGAGAAATGAAAAATACTCTCAACTTAATTTATTACTCCGCGATATTCAACTTTACATACATAAAAAAATTACAAATAATGTAAATTTGATTTGAGTTAATTGGTTATAGATAATGGATCAACTTGTACTTTAGTTTTTTATAGTTACATTCTTATTATGTACTTACACATTAATCTCGAAAAGTGACATAATTTATAGTATGACCCTGAAAAAGTGAAAGTGAAAAATATTGCATATTCATTTATATTTTAAACGTTTTAAAACAAGGATGAATATGCTACATGTGTCATAATTAGGGATAAATGTGCAGCATTTATACCGTTGTCATCTATCGGGAACATATTCCTAAAAATACAACTATCTGAAACTAAATTTTAACTTGATCTCATTATTTGAGACCAACTCGACAATTAATAAACAATTTATTCATTGTTGTATTCTCGAGTTGTTGAAAGTTTCCTTATGATATTTTTATCAATACACAATTTAGGTGTAGACACTTCACAATTTTGTAATCTAATAAATATTTCAAATGGCAGAAATAGACAATTATCCATTAATTTTATGTTCAATTGTTTAATAGGTGGTTTGAAAGAGACAACTGAAGTAATAATAGTTAATTTAATTCAACTTCTGTAAGCGTGTCGATATACCTGTGCTCCTCCATTTGTTTTTAACTTATTATTACTCCCTCCATCCTTGCTGCAAAATTAACTAAGTTTAAATTTTGGTTATTCACCGTTTAAATTTTGAAATTACATAATTTTGTATATATTGTATAATGAATATATATAGTTCTTTTAATATGTTTTACTATTTTCATAATAAATTTGATTCAATTAATGAGGAATGGTGGTTCTACATAATTCGATAACAGAGTTAATTTTAGAAATGATCCTAGTAATTGGGAGTCATTTGCAATTTGATTCCTATAAGTAAAACCGGCGCTCAAATGATTCCTGTAATTGGGTATCGGGTGCAAGTTGGTCCCTAAATAATTTTGGGAGCTACTTTTGGGTATAATTTGGTACTTTAGAGAATTATTGGGCATAGATAAAAATTATTTTTACTACAATCCCTCTAAACCTGAGTTACTTTATAGACACTCAAATATAATTTTTTTTAGATGCGATAGTACTATTATGTCCCTCGATTTTTAATGGTAGTGTTTGAAAAAAATTTAAGTAGGGATAAAATAGTCATTTTGCATTCTTTTATTTACTACTATCTAGGACCTTCAAGTTATCCCCACCCCTAATTCGAAACCCCAATTACCATCAACCCCAACCACCACCACCGTTCCACCACCTCCATCACCATAAACCTCAATTCTATGGTGAAGATTTGAAGCTCTTGCAACTGTCAATATCATTTGGGATTTATCCAGTAAACTTATTTGAGGAAAGACCATCAAATAAAATCCAATTTGAAAAAAAATCAAACACCTCGATAATGGGGGTGGGGGTAACTTGAAGGTCCTAAGGAGTAATAAATAAAAGAATGCAAAATGATTATTTTATCCATGACCTACTTAAAATTTCCTCAAAGACTACCATTAAAAATCGAGGGACATAATAGTACCTTCACATCTAAAAAGCAATATTTGAGTGTCTATAAAGCAACTCGGGTTTAGTGGATTGCCGCAAAAATAATTTTTACTTATGCCTAATAATTCTCTAAAATATCAAATTAGTCCCAAAAGTTGCTCCCAAAATTGTTTAGGGACCAATTTGTACCCCGATACTCAATTACAGGGACCATTTGCGCACCGGTTCCACTTATAGAGACCAAATCACAAATGACCTCCAATTACTAGGACCATTTCGGCAATTGAACATCTCGTATTTTATTTTTGTTACTCTTTCTTAATATATAATGAGAAATCATTTGAAAGGACTGAGTTAAGATGGTTCAACCTTGGTTCAGTTAAACCACTGAATATGGTAATAGCTTAGTTGGTAAGTTTGTTTTAAATTAGTCCACAAGTCCATGATCAAACCTTTGAAGATATATTTCTTTTTTTGCCTTCATTCATGTTTTATTGCTTTAATAAAACAATGTAAAAAAGATCATATTGGAGAAAAGAATCACCAAATACATACTAACATTTGTCATGGTATTATACTTGTCGACTTTCATGACATATTAAGATGTTAATAAAGGTAAATATATGGTAGAAGATTTGCATGCAAAGTTGATTATGGAAAGATTTATTAAGTATATTTCCTTGTTTGATTTCAGGTGTTATATTTTATTTTCAGTTTTACTCCTTAACGCATAGTAGGGATACAACAGGGGGCTACTTAGACTAAGTATTATATATCGAAGTTCAAGTAGATAATTGGTATCTGTTTGTTAAATCTCTCATAAGAATCATATTCTAGATTTTATCTAGAGAATAACCAATAATAATTTTTTTTATTGCTAGCTCAGTTGGTATAGAAACACTCTTAGGACATCATGTTCGAATTCTCCCTTTCATTTTCATTCTGATTCCGTCTCTGCCCTTAAGGACACACGTTAGAAAAACCGTATACTTATTTATATATAAAATAATATCAACATTTGTCATAGTATTATTACTATTATACTTATTTATATATATATAAAAAAATTAATGTATATTTTAAATCAATACCCAAATGAAGCTAGATCCACCACAATCACTGTTATTAATAAGACCACGAATTTATATGCTCCGTAGATCATGTATTGCTTCCCATTGACGATTCATTAACAAATTGGTTTAGCCGCCCAAGCTATAGAGAGCCGTTATTCATGTTCTTAATTAAAATACTTACAATTATCTTAACACCAGTTGAGACTAATTTTGTATGCATTAATCAATATGAACGTGCCATCATATCCTCTTAATTCTATTATTTGTATTGACAATTAATTGCATTGAAGAAAGAAGCCCGACCAATTAGAGATTCATTTATACTTCTCTCTTTTGTTAACTACTAAACAGCAATAGAAAACTACATTATTATTGTATATTAAATAAAGTTGATTATCTTGTTTCAATTTTAGTCAACTCTTTACCTCCTTGCTTTCGTGCACATGACGATAGTACTGAATCTGTACGTACTCAATAAGAGTTGACCAACGTTTTTGAACCATATATGTAATTTTTTTTAAATCTACGATCGATATTCATTCATAAACCGTGAAATTACTACATATACAATCAATTGTAGATACATAAACATAAAACGAAATTGAAGTATTTCCCCTATAAATAACTAATCGATTATGATCCTGGGATAGATTACAAACGAAAATCTATACCAGTTAAAATATAATAATTATCAGAATCTAACTCTATTAATCCAATTGCCGCACGTGTTCAAGCCTCGAATGCCTTCATTGCTGAACATCTCAATCCTATACTTTTCAAACCACTTTCTCGTGAAAGACGCACAGATACTGGGTAAATTATATCCATAAGATGCTTTCAATGCATACCAGTTAAATCAAAACAAATACCAATCTTATTAAAGAATGGAGAAAAAATATAAAAAATGTGTAAAGAAAATTAAAAATAAAATAAGAAAAGGGTAATAATAACCATTAAAATGGTAGTTATTCTACCCTAGAAAATTATCTTGAAAAATAAGATGAAAGAGTTGTATAAATGTCATTTGACTATAACCATATATGTAAAACAATTAAGAATTTTTTTTGGGTAATTAATTAAGATTTTAAATCATTAATACAAAATTGCAATCGCTGTCGGAAAATATTGGTCATCGCCATTTCTCTTATATTAAAAAATATTTCCGCCCAATTTACTTACATCACGTATAAAAATTTATCTTTTTTTTTACTTGATCATATATGAATTCAACGAATCCTTTACGATTTATCTTTCCACATTTTTCCCTTAATAAAATATTTTTGATTCATGACACTAAAGATTTTTCGATAAAGACTTTTTTAAGATATATTGCTATTAATCAAATCCTTAATAAAATACTTTTTATCTTCATGATTAAGTAAATTGAAACGGAGGGAGTAACATACTTTCAACTACTCTAACAAGTTGAATCATATAAAACTTTAATTTGAGATCTTTGATTTGAGTCGATCTTTTACCAATAGAGGTAGCGGAAACAAACTAATCGAATCGTGTTTCTAACTTAATATAACCGAATATTTTTTTTTTCATACTTATTCGAATTTGGATTGGTATTCGATACGAATGTTAAAGTTTCGTTCGTATTCGAGAGGATACGCTATTTGGATTTGGAATTTAATATTCGAGATGTAACTCAAATTCGAATATTCGCTTTGGACTGATATCTCACACTATTTGATTCGGATTCAATTAGTTAATATTCAAATTCGAATATAATTATTCCTATTCAAATGGATTAAAATAATAAAATTCAAAATATTAAGGAGTACAATTCACTACTACTACATGATTGAAAATACATAGTACTCTATTCAAACACAACCTCCAAAAATCAACATCAAAAGTATAATCTCAAAGCATAATCAGTGTTCAATTTTCTCATTAACAAAACAAAAATTCGGATATATATCAGTTCAAGATTAAGAAAAAAACATTTAATAACAAGTCAAAACTATACCAATAAGTTCCAATTGAGAATAGGAAAATACTTTTTGCACCAAAACAAAATTCTCCTACACCAGAAAATTGAATGAATGTACAATAATACCTTTTAATATAAATAGTTATAATGAATAACATTTTCATTCATTATATTGCAATTTCAATTTATCTCTTGAAGATTCTCTCTAAATAAACTCTAACTAGTATGTAATTTTATTCAATTTCAATAAATCAACAATTAAAATAAAAATTGAATAATATTTTAGAGATGGAGGAAGTATTTTATTATGAATTGAATTATTTATTGAAGCTGAATCAACTAAAAATTGAAATAGTTTGTTGTGTTTGTTGACTTTTCGAATCAACCAAGCGATGCTCGTCATGACAATGAGACAAAAGCATTGTATTCTTTGTTATATATGAGCAGCTGTAGCATTCCGTATATAATGCGGTAAGAAGGAATTATGGCCAATTTCATAGGAAGCGGGAATATTGGAGTTTCCACAGGTTACAATGAAGTAGTTCTCTTAAATTATTTAGGAATATTAATTAATCTATCATTGGTTTGATATATTTTAATTGGAGAAAGTAACGAATTAGGGTATGGCGTTTAGATGCTTTTTGAAGAACACAGGGAGTATAGAGTAGTTTTGGGAAAAAATGAAATTTATGATTTCTAGTTTTTATATAAAGGGTAAAAAAGTCCAAATCGGTGTGGAGAGTTTTGTTTTGGTGCGTAAAGTATTTCCCTTGAGAATATTTATTCGAAATTTAAAAGTAAAACTGACAAATACAGATAATATTTTTGGCCCGTTCCGACTCGTTGATATGGTGATAAATTAATAATTGGTGCTTTTCCGTTATTTTTTAAATTTATTTAGCAGCGGTTATATCTTATTGAACTTTCGTTCCTTTTTCATATCAGCTACTTGAGTAGAAATCGATAATAAATTAATCTTTAAAGGACGTTGAGTTAAAATTAAATGTAAGTATATTTTACAAAATTAATTAAATAAATTATTAAATAGAGCATTCATTTAAAATTAGATTTGACGGACATTTCATAGTAGTATTACTCATAATTTAAAAGTAACAACTGATTATTATGTATATAGGCCATTTCAATGAATCTTTTCAATAATACTCGAATTGTGCATATGAGACAAAGAACCCCTATAAGTATTAGACAAGTACATAATCATTAATAATTTCAATTTGTGAGTTAACTCATTGCAAGTGTAATTTGTAACAAATTAAAATCTCTGTTCAATGAGTTTTCTTGCAGGACTTGATAATTGGCAATTGTCCATGCGGATCAACTTCCTTCTTTTTTGCCACCCCTTCACTTCCACTTTTTTATGCCACCGATTTTATTTTAATAAATTTGTCATAAGAACAAAGAAATTGTTAAATTTAATTTTTAGTAATCAAAATTAAAAACTTTGAGATCTTAAATTCTTAATTAACACATGCACATGAATTTCATTTAAGACATTTCAATAGTAGTAATTAAAATATGTCGAAAATGGTATCTTTTAATTAATACAGTATATATTTTCAGCAAATATCATATAATATATATACATATTGAATTTAAATTTAAAAATCAACCGGTAAATGACTAATTTCATAGTTTTTAAAGCGAAAGGGAGTTCGTAGAGTTGTTATGAGCGAGCCGAGCCGAATGGAGAATTTTTGCTCGGCTGGATTGTTTATTTCATAAATAGAAACTCAGAAATTATTTCCTTGTCATCTAATTTCAAATTTTAAAGGGATAGAGTGCACAAAAAATAATAGAAATGAACATTAATAAATAAATTGGACCTTGACATTAACTAGATTATAACAAAAAAATTCATCATAACATCTTGATCATTGACAATAAACTCAAATCATCAAAAAATTAGAGTATTGGTTTTATACTTTTATTTAAATGTCTGATAATAATCGTATAGCAGAAATTTCTGCAATAAACTGCTTTGAGTTGTCTCGCTGACAGCGAGCGGAAGGCCGGCTCGGCTTCGACTTCATTATAGACCGGCGAGCGAGCCCGGCTTACGTACTTCGGTTAAAATTTCGATTCGTGCGGCTTTAGAGTTACATAAGTAATGTCCAAACGAGTAATCTAATTTTTTTTATGAGTTAATGGTAAAAGCGTCGTCATGTTCGAATATTATCGTCGATATTACATGAAGTTAGCGTCGCTTGTCGATCGCTTATCTTTAAAAATGTCACCAGTCGATTAATTACGTTAATTAAGCTCACCATTAAATATTTTTTAGTAAGGATTTTTGAACAATAAAATAACATAGAAAATTAAAATATCCCCGAACCCTCTTCCCCAAGCCAACTTGGAGGTTCCCTCACCTAAGACTACCAGCCCTCCACCATAATCATCATCAACATCGACCATTACCATGCCACCACCGCCCTTCATCGCCACTACTGCCATCACCATTACCATACCCACCACTGAACAACCTCACCACCAGAAATCAAATATCAAAACATTCAAAAAAGTTATATGAACTGTTTTTGAACAACAACAGACTAAAAATTGCAACTTTATCTAGAAAGAATCCAACAATCCAAAATTAGAGAAGTTGCCTAACTCCCAAATGCAAATATAGTTCATTTTCTAGATTTTGGATCTTTTTGGATTTTGGGGTACCAAAAAAATCACTGAACAAAATTCCAAATCGCAAATGCAAACTTTATGGGTGATAATGGAACATTGTAAATCAGAGAACGGATTTTGGGATTTTTTGGGGTACTATATTTACATTTGACAAAGTTGAATTTTGAGTTGCCAAAAAATCCTTGAACAAAGAACCCCAACATCCAAAAAGGCCCAACTCCCACATGCAAAAAAACAAACTCAATAATAAAAAGGAGAAATTCTTGAAAATCAGAGAATGATGAATTTGTTTAGAAATATTAAGATTGAACCTCATGTTATTGATTTGAGCATTGTATGTTCTTTTTAGTTGGTGATTTCATTTTAGTATTTTCAAGAAATGGGGCTGAAATGGTGGTGGTAGTTGTTGAGGTTGAGGTTTGGGGTGCGGTGGAGGTGGTTGTTGGTTATGAAGGTGGTGGGTGGTGGTGGTTATTGGGGATGGATTGATGGTGATGAAGATGGGGTTGGGAGGGGTGGGGGTGGTGGCCGGGGTGCTGTTCTTGGTGTAACCGATTGGGGGAGGGGTGGGGGTTTCGAATTTCTATTTTTTTTATTAATTATTTATAAATGTGCTTCAAAATACCCACAAAAAGAATCACGCATCCAGTACATTGATCGAATTAACAGAAGCTTAACAAGAATTTTTTGCGGCGGGATAAAACTAATATTTTTCCATCTGGTGATCGTGATACGTTTGAAATATAAATGATCGTGATAATATATTTTATTATTAAAGATTCAAACTGCTACAACTTAAACACCAAAACCATTGCTCAAGTGGGATGTGAGAATCTAGAAACAAGAGCAAACTAGCCAAAAAAAGAAGTGCACCTTTAATTTCCGTCTAGTTTCAAGCTCCACCTTCTTTGTCTATAGAAAGGTTTTTTATTAGATTGAAACTGGGGCAGGAGGAAGCCAGCCATCCTCCATAAATATATACATGATAATTTATATCTCAATTATTCGTATTTATTTGAATGATTTATTTGGTATTTCAATTTTAATTTTAAGTGTTGTTGCATAACACTTAGCCGATGTCTTATTTTCATGTTTTCCGATCACATCCCTTCATTATATTTTTGTGAAAATCACATACAAGCTCTAAAAGTATATATTTTCTTCTTATGTCTACAAACTATCATTTTGCCCTCTTAAATTTTAATGCACATGAATTTAAAATAATGTCGAAAATTCAAAACTGTTCATAGCCTCATTGCTCAATTAAATTAGTGTGTCGTCTTTCAGCTCTATCTAACATATTGTCTTCTTCTATCCTAAACACTTTAAAATAATGTTATATTCTAAATCCAAGTTGTACTTTTACTTTTAGAATCCAAAATTTTAAAGACCAATGAAATAAGGAGTATTATATTTACACTCTTATAAAATAAAATAGGTGAGCTAATGTAGTTCGTATACATTGGAAAATTATCAAAAATGTCGGTACGTCTGTCCAATAATAGTTTTTAATTAGTACATACATACAACTTCCATGATGTTCACTTTATTTTCTTAGATTATAATTTCTAAACGAGTCTGGCTCGTATTTTTTACTTTGGATGAAAAATTCTCATATTCTAAGTTAAGATATCGTCTGTTAAAGGGTTGGGTTGTCATGAGGTTCCGATTGGTGGCGGTTTGATAAATCAAGCAGTAATAAATTGTCTTGGCTTGACAGCTAAATGACATGACACGTGTATTATTTATACTTCTAAAATTAACTTATAAAAAATTTAAACAATATACATATCATGATATTAAGAAAGGCGAGGATAACATAATAAAAGAGTCACACAAGTAAATATAACAAACCATCCCTAAGTATAAAGCTCACAAAGTTGCGTGCAAAGTAAGACACTTGATCGGGAGTCCTAAGGTGTGTTATATTTTAGGCAACATTTTGATACACTATGTTAAGAACATTACACTTGTTTTGTTTTTAATTGTTAAATAATTTTATAAAAAAAAAGACACATAAGAATTATCCAAAGTCCATCTATCACCTTTAAGAAAATACACACTCTGTTGTAAATGTGGCCTTGAAATGTTGAATGTAAAATGAATAGTAATAGAATATTTGAATAGTAAAGGTAATTTTGTGAGCTCATCACACTTTCCGAATTTCTTACATAATAAATTACCAAAAAACTTTCAAGATAGAACATATATCATTGAGTACTTTGTGAGTTAGTTTGAAGTAGTTTGATATAGGTTTCTGACACGTTATCGGCCTGCGATCGTCTTTATGATAGCTAACTTTACTATTAGGTATATTATATATCTTTATCGACTTTGATATTTATTTTGTTATATGTTTTACACTTATTATAGATAGTAAATGATATCAATAATTAGGCGGATATTATTATTTATGTTTACTTGTTATGATATTTTATATGTCAGTATTCTATAACTTGAGGCTATTATGAATGGCAGTACATATGTCAAGTATATAAGTTTATTATTATTTATGTTTACCCTGTTATGAATGGCGGCTATATGTCAAGTATTCTATAATTAGAGCCTAATATAGATAGCTGGTATGTATCCAAGTACATAATTAGGAAGCGTTTATTATTTATTATTGTCGTTGTTTATTTCTTAACATTATTATGAGCGTAAAATCGAGTGCTCCTTGAAATAAGCATGGTTAACACGAGTGGAGAGTTAAATGTATCGTGTTTATTCTTTATAAGCTTAATGGAGGTATAAAAGCCCAGCTTATTTTATTATGTATTGTGTCCACATATTTTTATTTGTTATTGGTATGAATTATTTGTTTATAATCATATGTATTCACATTATCATATGTGTTCATTTATCGTATGATCATGCATTATATGCGTTAACTTATTCACGTCGTATTTCTGTGGCAAATATTTTTCCTTCCCGTTTTTAACGGTAATGAGCAGTAAAATTAACTTTTCTATCATAAACGATTAAGTAGCAATGATAAAAGCGGTAATAATAACGGACAACACCGAAAGAAATTTCACCACATAAATACTTCGTTCCGCTTCAGCGTTTCTAAACATCTTTCTCGAAGTGTTGTAAAAGCAGTCCTTGATGGCAAAATATTTTCTAGTGTTTGTGACCATTTATAATGGCCTTCTATAACTTTCATAATGGGTTTTATTAAATTGAAGAGATAGGTAAGGGAGATAGCGGCATTTTTTGGTAATTAGTATTTTACCCGTTTCTAATCTTAGCTTAGATTGTTTATTTTTGTTTAGATAGAGATTTTCATGAAGTGAACATGGTATTTGTAATTGAATAAGATTGCGATATATGTATTGAATGCGAGAATGTAATATTTAATAAAATGTCATTTCGTATTGATTAGTTTGTTTTGTGATTTAGATACAATGTCGACTAAAAATTTCGAAACATTCATAAACCTCAGAAAGGAGACAACTTCGTATCTTGGGCAAACAAAGTTATAAAAGATATCTCGGATGTAAGGGGCAGAAAAAAAATTCTACTTGGAATAGATAGTACTTAAACATGAAATGATTGAAAGAAAGAAAAAAGCGGAGAAGAAAGAACTATACATGAAAAATCTAAAGCAGCCAAGACTAATGATGGATGCATGCCGTGATGCTCTGCAATTAGAATATCTGAATGTAGAGAGGGATCCACAAGTTCTTATGGGAAGAACTCAAGAAGATTTGGGATACCCGAGGGAAGTTCTTTGCTGCGGCCGATCGATGAATGGAACAAGCGAGGTTCGAGAGCTTTAAAAGTGTTATTGATTCTGACTACACTTATTTAAATTGTATCACCAATTAGAATATTGTGGTAAAATTGTAACGAAGGAAAAATGAAAAACATTTCAGCTTCATGCGTATGAATATTGTTAAGAACAATATAGAATGAGAATATAAAAATATTAGGAGTGGTATTTGCCACTTTTGATGGCGAGAGAAAAAGAATAATGAAGTCTTATTTGAAAAACCATCGATTCACGCCCAGCTGGGACAATGGCATTTCAGTAAATCACAGCGACTTTTAAATTCGTGGTGGTTATGATCGATTAGGAGGTCGGTAGTGGTGAGTCGTAGTAATTTTAAATTGGTCTAGAATTCGTGGGCGTGGTTTCGTGAATTATAGTAATTTCTAAAATTACCCAATCGACAAGAAAAGGGTAAGAAAATCCAAGAAGGGTTCGTTGAAAAATAATGACAATTTGTGTGTATTCTGAGATGCGGAAGAAAGGTCATTGGTCTAGAGGCGTGTAGAGCAGGAATATCTTTAAAAGATATAAAGCATCTGTAGAAGAAAGAAATGGAAAAAGAAAGGAAGTCGATTTAATGAACATGAACACGAGGATGACTACTACGTATATCTTGGTATGAGGCTTGATAGAGCAAATGAAATGAACTTAGACTAATTGATATGATGAACTACTTTATGTTTGAATAATGTGTGATGAATAATCTTCGTATTATTACGTATGTGTGACTTTGGTATGTAATGTTTCTTTATATCTATGAAATAATAATGTTGATTACATGTTGTGTTAATTTACTCTACTCTTAAGTCTTATATCATTACATGTTTCAAAGAAGGCTTAACACATGAGCACAGTGCCGGAGACATTTGCATCACAGACGATTGGAGCAGCCAAATCACCGAAAGGCATATTTTCGCGGCATCGATCTGCAGCGATAATTAATACATTTCGGAGTCTGAGACTTGATTGGCAGAAGGTCCGGGTAATACCCGTGTTTATATTACCGATGGAACAAAATTTGTCATTAATGGCGCTTTGCTTATTCTCAAGTGAAAAAGAAACTTATTAAGTTTTAATGACATATATCGTCGAGGTATAATCTCAACGATAGCGAAGGTAATATGAAATACATCGTATTCTTCTAGTGTTTTTGGAGGAAAGAAAGAAAATAGAAACTACCAAAATTACCTTACGGATTCACATTCTGCTTTATATTCTTGAAATTGAATATAGCTTAGTAATAAAAAGAAGATCTAGCTATTCTTGTGGCGTGATCGTTTTAGGTCATCTGGCTCCTTGATGATAGAGAAAAATAATTGAAAGTCTGGCATGATCGTCCGCAGAAGGTTTAAAGATTAATAGCGAACATGTGAAGCTTGTTCTCTAGGAAAATTAATAACTAGGCATGCTTACATACAAACTTCTACGGAATCCTGCGTTTCTTGAAGATTCAGGTGATATGTGGACTTATCCGTCGCAATGCGGACCGTTTAGGTATTTTATGGTGATAGAGTTGATGCATCGTAGATGGTCGCATGTTTGTTTATTGTCAGAGTCGAGGATATGGCATTTGCAAGATTTCTTGCTTTCGAATAATCAAATTAAGAGCACAATTTCACGATTATACTATAAAGAAAGTTAAACGACAATGTGGGTGAATTTACATCGAATCATTTAATAATTATTGCATGTCAATTGGAATTCTTATTGAACATCGCACATTCTACGTGTGCATACACAAAATGGTTTAGCGAATCATTAATTAAAGCGTCTTGATATATTCTTTGAACCGTTGATAATGAGAACAAAATTACAGATTCTTATATGGGGTAAATGCGATTTTACATGCGCATCGTTAATCGTTTAAGACCAAGTGCTAATCATAAACATACTCCGTATCAACTGCGATTGGTCGAAACCGGATATTTCAATCCCAAAGATTTTTGGTTGTCTGAGTTTATGTGCGATAAGCTCCATACTTGAAAACAAAGATGGGACCCTCGAAAAGGAAGGTTGGGCATATATATGAGGTATAGTCGCCTGATGATAGATATCTTGAGCGGCTGCTTGGTGATGTTTTTGACGAGTTTGCAGTTATGCGATTTAACCGAAACATTTTTCCTCTTAGGAGAAAAGCAGTCGGAAAGAACGTAATGGTATACCCGTCTTCTTTATGCTCCGGGACCCGTATAATAAATCATGGGAAGAAAATGTAAAGAAAATTGTGCGCTTACAAGGCTTAACAAATCAATTGCAGTTCGTTTGCGATATGAAAAGAGTGACAAGTCACGTATACTTGACTAATGTCTCGCTGCAAGTATTGAAATTCGAGAAGCAAAATGATGCTTAGCAGTACATCGAGCACGCTGAAGCGTGGCGGCTTTGTGGGTTCTAAGGATAAAAATCACCGAAAGAAAGAATTCGAGAAAAGATTGATACGAATGATGGTCTTGATAAGACACTAAATGATAATGATAAGCCGGGATAGAAAAAAGTGCTCTTGAAGAAGCAGAGATGATGAAAATAGAGATTATTATAATGGCTGAAAATAAGAATGATCTCGAGATTTCTATCAATTATGTTAATGAAATCTTTGGAACCGGAAAAATAAGCATATTGATGAAATATTTGCATTCTCCATTGCATATGAAATTATGAATGAAAATGATCTGAACCCAGTCACCGTGGTTGAATGTGAGTCGACTTGATTGGCCAAAATGGAAAGATCTGATAGATCAGATGAAATCTTAAAAAATCGAAAAGTATTTGGGCCCTATTGTGACTATTCACGAAGGTATGAAACACATTTGGTTATAAGTGGGTATTTGTGAGAAAACGAAATGAGAAAAGTAAGTTGCTTAAGATACAAGGCTCGTCTTGTTGCCGCAAGTTTTTCTCAGACCGAATTGATTGTAGAGGTAACTTATTCTCTGTTATGGACGTAATTCTTTCGTTATTTAATAGGTTTGTCGATATCTAATAATCTTGACCAATAAATGCTATGGATGTTATTCTGACCTATTTATATGGATCACTTGATAGTGATATATACATGAAAATTCAGGAAGGATTTAAAATGATTGAAACATACAAGCGAGAGAGAAATGTATGCAATTAGGTTGCAAAGATCCTTTATGGGTTAAAACAATCGGGCGAATGTGGTATAATAGGCTAAGTGAATATTTACTTAAGGGACTACATCCAATAATCCTATTTTGTCCTTGTGTTTTATAAAGAAAATAATATCGGTTTTGTAATCATTAGCGTACATGTTGATGATTTAAATATTATTGGGTAATAAAGAAATCGAAAAACTGATAGTGCCAAAGAAAAAGAATTTGAAATGAAAGATGCAGGGGAAGACCAGTTACGCCTTAGGTTTCAGTTAATTACACTAAAAATGGTATTTTGGTACACGATCAAATTACACACAAAAAGGGTATTAAAGGTTTAACATGGATAAGGCAAAGCGCTTTCGTCTTTCCGATGATGGCGAGAACACTTAATATTGAAAAGGATCACACTTCCGTCTAAGGAAGAAAATGAAGAAGATCTTGATAAATTACATTACCTCGGTCACCAAATTGGAGCCTTAATGTATGCTGTGAGGTATGCAAGACTGATATAGCTTTGCAGGTCAATTTACTAGCAAGATTTGGATTCTTGTCCTACAAAGACATTGAAAGGATAAAACATATATTCGATATATCTTCGAGAATGCGTCGATCTTGGTTTGTTTTATCTAACAATACAAAACCGGTTTTGCTTGGTTATAGATGCAGGTTATTTCAGATCCACATGTGCTAAATCCGCAGGCCCAGGTATATATTTACATATGGTGACAACTGCGATATCTTGGAGATCACAGCGGACCCTTGTAACAACTTGGAAATCATCTTTGAAGTAATGGCTGCTTGAAGGCAGCGAAAGAGTGTAGATGGTTAAGATGAGTGACCTGGCAATATCGAGGAGCATCCGGTTTACCATTTGATAAGAATCAACAATCATGTATGAAGGCAATCTTTGTAGTATTCTTTCAGGATGAAAGAAGGATACTCGAGTGATAGGACCCAACCGCGTCCCCACTGGTTAACTTCCGTTCGCTCCAGGGCAGAAAGAAGCGAGGTAGATGTCCAGGTATGTCAGTTAAATTGTGATAATGTAGCGAATCTGCCCACCGTCTCTTTCAAATCGGTTTTTGAAGCGTTCAAAGTATTGGAATCGTCGACTTCGAATCTTTGAAGAGCTACGCATGTTTCATTGAGGGCAATACTATTGTACTCTTTTCCTTTATGAGGTTTTTGTCATTTGAGTTTTTCTTATATAAGGTTTTCTTGATATGTGTTCCACATGTAATCGAGTATTATTTGATATTTGAAAGTGTTGTAAATGTGGCGCTTGAGTATTTGAAATGTCGAATGTAAAATGAATAATGTGGGAGTATTTGAATAGTATTAAGGGGGTAATTTTGTAGTAAATGCACTTCAATTTCTTCTACGTAATAAGTACACCAAAACTTTCAAGATAGAAACGTATATATATCATTTAGATGCTGTGAGTTAGTTTGAAGTAGTTTGATATCAGGTTTTAATAGCGCTCAAAATTGTGGATTGTCAATTGTCATGTAGCCATGTACATGTAGAGGTCGTCCAGGTTTGGTAGAGTGTTGGGTTATTTTTTATATTTAGTGATGTGGCGAGTTTATTTTGAATCCAGGATCTTTTGGTCACTAATAAGAATGTTGGGCTATTATTTGCACAGAGTGTTGGGCTATTAATTCACAGAGTGTTGGGCTATTATTTGCACAATAAAACAATGTCATTTTTATTGTTTCCTGATTTTCTCTTCAAGTTCATAGAATGGAATGGTTTATTTTTCACATTGGACGTTCAAAGGCATTGATACCGATGCAACGTCTCTAATGGACGTTTCCCAACATGTTATATATCGCGACAGAGAATAATAAACAAGGATTCCGTTCTGGTTTGTTTTTTCTATTTGTTTGATTTAATTGATTCCGTTCTTGAGTTTGAGTTTTAGAATCGATCTTGGAGGTGGTTCCATTCAACAGCAGCCGAGTGAAATGATTTGGTGGCACCACCACTTAATCAACTAAATAAGGAAACTGTTATAAATATAACGAAGAATAAAGTAAATAGACAGAGAATAATAAATAAGGAGGAGAATATTTTATTAACTTTTATTTGTTATGTTGTATATAATCTGATGAGGTCTTTGTTATAGGCTTAGATATATGTCTGCTTAAGTAATTCTTGGTAAGCAGTAAGCTTGTTATGAAGTAACGTAATAAACTCACAATCGATTAAATTATAACTGTGATGGACAGGACATGTAATATTCATGTCGTTTCCACATTGGATGTCTGTCCCAGCAATAATATCTTTGATAAGCTACTTAGAAAAACGGGAAAAAATCAGGTGAAGGGAAAAAAAAGTACGGTGTGCTTAGAATCTTTCTAACATAATGTCGTTCATTTAAAACTTGCTCAGTAAAATTTGAGACAAGCGATTAAGGAAAAGAGTACAAGCAGTATTAACTCCCTCGCTGACCATATCGCTTTGGCGTGACAGTCGACATAGTCACATACTTGGATAGCTTTTCGAGATGTTGAGTAAGAAGTGATTTAGTGAGTATATACGCGATTATCCGCAGATCATGGGTAAGGAAAACATGATATATTTTGTTTAATGCATTTGGCGTAGGTCGTTTAGCGTACTTGATACATGTACAATTATCCTTATAAAGATCGTCGGGGATCGATTTGCATTTGATGTATCCTGGTAATGGATTGGATTGGATGTATTCACTTGATCGAAGCGCATTCGCGACTTTAACTTTAGGTGCGTTTGAGAGATTTGCGTGGTAGGATGATGTTGTCGATATAGTTTGTTCGTACATAATGTAAAATCGTCACTACTAATGAGACACCACCGTGTATATGATCTTCCCGATATAGATCATACAAGTATTATGCGTTAATGTCAATTGTGTATAAATTGAATATGTTCTTGGAACGATCTTATATCCATATATATTTAACTTCATTTGATGCATTTGTTGATATTTCCTCCTTATATATGATCTTCGTAATCGAATAATTAACTTTTGTCTTTCTAGCATTGTTAGCATCTGGAGATATTATAATTGTTGGGAGTCTTGAATGTGACACTCGACTCTATTTCATCTCAAATTACTTAGCGAAAGTTCCTGACTCTTGAACTGACTCTTGGGAGTTCAATGTTAAGTCATAAACATAAATTGTCTTTTTCATAAACTTTTTTTCCGATCTTTACATGTAAGTATAATGTCATATAAGATCATTCGTATAACCATCTTTGGTTAAATAATCACTGGTTAAATATTATATTATCTTTAGATATGCTTCAAGTAATTGTTTCATTAAAAACCTTACTAAGAAAACCAAATGGAAAAAACTTAGTGAAAGGAAAAAGAGTACAATGCATATCGTTTCTTCCCCTGATGAGATCATCTGTATAGATTATTCAAGTAGAATACTTGGCTTCTGAGCATTTGTCGATATTGTATTAATTATACGATCATGTATCATTTGTATGATATACATTAGAATTGATACTTAAATGATTCATGTCTTCGGACAGAATGCCAAATTATCTCTTGTAGATCTCATTTAATTGAGATTAAATATTTTATCGTTGTATCGAATATGATGGATTTATACTTACATACACAATTGTCATGCGTATATCTTTACAAGATATTTAATTTTAAATCGATTATAGACATCTTGTCGACAATTGAGAACTTCTACGAAGTATGAATTTATAATTACATCTACGATTGGCTTGTATATACCTTTATAAGGCATTTGATTCCAAAAGGGAGATTATAAGCATCTTGTTTAACAAGCGAGAACTTCTGAAGTTCTTGTGCTAACAATTGATAATTTATTCAACTTAGAACTCTTAGAGTCTCCATAAACTATGTCGAATCTTCATAATATCATGAATATTTAGATTATCGATAATAGCTAATCAACAACGGATCGGTGTCAACACACTAAATAATTCAAATATCTCATACCATGTAATAAGTAAACAAATATATCATACAATCATATAAAAATATAATATAGCTAAGGAATTAAACATGTATGGCATTATATTGATGACTTGCGTATTATTGTGAGATTGAATAAAATGCAATGAATATCTAATAATGCAGTTGAACTTACCGATCCGTCTTCGGATGATATGTGCTTCAAATATTTTCATATTAACTTCAATTGAGTTAAGTTCTCGGGAATACGGATATGTCTTGGCATCCACGAATCTTTACACATGTTTCATGTATACATATTTCGTTGCATCTTTATATTATAAGTCGTCTTGTATGAATCGAAGTTATCTTTGTTGATACCAAACATTTATAATTTTAATACCCTCACATCCAAAGGTGTATGTGTTGCCTTACAACTTATTTAGTGATTCGAATACAAATATTATAATCTAGGTCATTTATTACCATGAGGTACCAGACATGGCTAGCTAGTATGTATCCATTGAAACTTTGAGTCTAAATGTCACCAAACTTATATAATGAGTTTCGTTTCTTCTTGATTGCATCTTTCTCTTTGACCATTCATATATATGTATTATCTCTTATTTAAAGAGATAGATTTCAAATCCTCGTATTCAACCGTTATATAGAGCTCTTGGTCTATACAATATTTATTGACAATCTTTTTCTTTTAGTTTCCACCGTATTCGTGATAGCGAGATCTAAATTATATTCATGAATTTCGTTATGTAAATGTCTTCTAGACATTAGAGCTAGCTTATTAATGAGATATATTATTAAATACACCCCTCTTGAGAGGGATATTAATAGGCAATGCCCGATGTAAATATCTTCGATGGTGGAACTATATAGATTTCTATTGATTTAACTTTAAGGAACACTTATTTGAGTATTTACAAGCGTATAGATTTAATTCTTATCTTGAGGCTAGAAATTTGTTTGGTAGTAAACTTCTAGTTCGTATAAATCGCTTTATTCATATTTTCTCTTGAACTTGAGTTCGTATTTATTCATTTTTGAGGATCGTCAATATAGGGATATTTCAGTGAATAGTCTATTTTTTCGGTTGTATCTTTATTCTCCCTCGATATTGAAAACATTGATATATCCTGATGAAAAATTGCTTGATAAATTATTTCAATTCGTATTTCCATGTATATAGATATGCATGCCTTTTGAGTATAATAATCATTTAAAAAGTAAGTCGTTTATTACTTAATGCGAGATATATGATGCACGCATAACTGGAGGGTAAAATATGTGGTTCTGACCAAACAAACTATATCGGGGAGTTTTATAATAATTTGGCATAATGAGAACAAGTGTTACTACATTGTGTAATATTTTTCAATGATCAATTGTGGTATTTATGTAATTAGCGTCTTTTGGCTTGATCAGTAGGAGTTTACATGAAAGCTCGCATAGAATTATTAGCTTAATAGTTTATTATTTCTTATTAGTACCAATTAAAATATTCAATTATTCTTTCGCGTCATAACTAACCGGATGAGTGCAACGGTTATGCAAATAATAAAATTTCTGTGATTCTCGAACTTCGGTTTGACAAAAGTGTGTTTTGATGCTCTAAGCATGTTTGTTACTTCATGTAACAATATATTAACTCTTGAAGCATTACTACTTATTAAACTAATAGTAATTACAATCAACTTCAATGATATATTGCTAGTTTTCATATGTTATGAAATATGGATTTAACAAAATAAGTTGTGGGATCGATAATCAGACTGTATATGTCGATAGTCACGATTCGGGGATGTAATGATAATCATATATTGTTAGTATGAAATCATGGGATATAAAAATACCACCGCTTGAAGACTAGCGGCGTTATGCAACATGTAACAAAATATTTTTTGTGGCAAACCCAATTATCCATTACTCGGGACATCATGTCGAACACATCGATGATGAACAATTTACGTCAGTCATTTGTATTATTGTATAGTTAGAAAATTTAATTTATAAGGTACTTCTGGACCTAGAAAAATTCGTAAACAGTGCATATTTACTATGAATTTGTATTCCTTCAAGGAACAATATGTGGGCTCTTCCGGAGTTTTCAATTAATTTTTACACTGCCTCATATTGTGATAACATTCGCTTAACTTGTTATCAAGTAATAAAAATTTTCTTATCTATGAGTTGTAAGCGTCTGACACGTATTTCTTTCGTCATTTCAACATGGGTTGAATTATACAACATATAAACAAGTTGCACTTATAAATAATATATACCACTTGAGGTCTGATGATAGCCGGATTAACGGCTTGAGGTATATATTGTGTATATTAACATGTAATAAATGCGTTATGTCTTCAAAGGAATCAAATAATATTGGTATATTCCACCATTTCTTATTTGTCGTGTTGAGACTAACAATACTAATAAATTAACACTTGGTGTAAATGAATTCTTAGCATGCACGGGCTTCGATCTTGAACTTTCAGTAGGTACATATTTAGATCGAAATTATAGTTTATGCCTACACATGCTCGTTCGATTTCATTCGTTAGGTACTTATGGACTAGAAAGCGAAATCATAGATAGTAATCAAATTCTAAAATTATATCGTGTCACTAAATACGTATCCCTCTAGAATTGTATGAATTTTTCGGGTCTAAATAAATGAATTTATAAGATTACATATTTTCAAAATGAGGACATTGATAGAAATTCTTGAGAATATTAAAAATCCTTAATTTATATAATTTATCGATTCTAAGCGCTGTCTTTTTAATATTAAATTGCTTATATAAAATCTAGTCTTCAAGACACATTAAAAGTACCAAATATGTTTAAACTACTTACTTCATCATAAAGTTATGAACACTTTAGTATAACCATAAATCTTCTGGATAAGTCTTTTTAACTAAGCTAATCGTTATGGCCAAAATAACCATGAGCTTATAGTTTCGAAACATTAGTTAGTTTTTGTATATTCAATCGATTAGTTATAACATAAATATCATATAACATCATCATGTGATATGTATGTATTATAAATGTTTCAAAACTCTACGGTAGTACCTCTTGGATCAATTGACAAGATCGGTTATCAAGCAATCATTATACATTGAAAAACTTATAGACTTGGTACTAAGTACCTATTATCATTTATCATATATTTCACTTATTGTCCTTATATTGTTATTATCTTCAAAACTCATTCGACGATTGACCAATTATGCTAAAGTTATCATGTAGTTAATAACAAGTGGTCATATATTATTGGTTTGTTCATCTAGACATATACATGTATTTAACTAGTAATAATTACCAATAAATCTTCTAAATTTAGGTATTTGATAAATGTCTCTCGATTTATAAAATATATAAATCTAGTAATTATCAAATCATAAAGCGATTATATGTATAAAGATTGTATAAATATAAAGCGTTACGACGAAGATTATAATAAATCAGCCTCGTCAGTATCTAAAGTTACATGCAAATTCTTAATTAACGTATATTGAATACATAGTTATCTTATCTTTTTAGGTTTTTTCGGTTTTTATGATTGTATTCTGATTTTAATAATATAATTTTGAAACAAATTTATTTTTCCCATGAGTATATTATAAGTAAAGACAATCTAAAAATGGCTAGGCTGACTGCAACCACGAACAAAAATAAAATAAAAGAGACAATAAATAAACTAAAGTAAAGTAAGGGAAAGGAGACTGGCCGATTTTAACGAGCTTCGGTTTCCACAATTATACCGACAATCGGCTTTCGACCTCGGGTTGGGAACAATCATTAATAGAAATTGCTCAGAGTTAAATGCAAACAACTGACTCGAATCCCAGCTTAACCTGGCTTATTTCTGTTATGCTAGAAACCCAAAGCCCATTTCAGGGATTTCTACACTCTTAATCTCGGCCAGTAAATATCCGAGTTTCCAAATGGTTTTATGTGAATATGAATGAACAAGTAACACTATGAAATCTCTAGCTATTGAGAATTAAAAGAGATTAAGAATGCTTTTAGTTTCTTTGGTTGAAAAATATGAAAGTTGGCTAAAATGGGTAAAAGGCTGTATGAGAAAAGGTGGCTATGAGGCGATATATATGGAGAAACCCAGCAGCGTAAGAAAACACGGATCGGGACCCAGGTCGGAAGTACAAGTCCAGGCCAAAGTATCACCGTCTTTTGTCTCGAGGTGGGTAGGACTTCGGGACAAGATCGGGATATGTTAAGTCCCGAACTTACTCCCGACCTCGGTCTCAAGAGAGTCAGAGGGACTGCGGGAAAAGTTCAGGAGATGTTAAGTCCGACCACTGACGGAGTCCCGGTCAATTTTTAGCGACAAAAAGTGTTTTAACCAGAGTAAGAACCTTGATTTAAGTGAGAATTTGCCCCGATATACCCTGTGATCATATTGGTTTTAATTGAGACTGCTTTCGAGTTCTAATCAGATTCAAACCCTTGCGTTTTTCAAAAGCGTTTAACATATTGATTTATTAAAAGCTTGAATTCTTAATCACTAAATAAAACTCGAATAGTATAGGGATTTCTTCTGAGGAAGCTCACAATCCTTTCTTGCTTTAAATCATTATTCATCCGGCTGAACAATGCGGTACAAATAACTATATTTGTTGGAGAGTCAATCGTGTTGATAACGTGTTATAGGTATAACGAAGGATAAAGTAAATAGATGAGAATAACAAGCAAGGAGGAAAATGCTTTATTGTTTTGTTGTTGTATTGTATATAATCTGATGAGTCTTTTGTTATAGAGACTCGATATATAATCTGTGAAAGTAATTGCTTGGTAAATAAGTAGCTTTGGTAAGCAATTAGCGCAATAACACAAGTAATTCATCTCCTTTCTTGATGAACAAGACATCCATAATATTTCCATAACAGAAACAACATTGTTACTTGAATTTATGCCCAAGATTTCGGAATCTTGTGGAGGTTGGAAGTCCATCCTAGAAGTCCAAATTAGAAATGGTCATTCAATTTAGGCATAAAGAAATGGGTTGGGTGTCTGGAAATAGAATTGTCAGCAATCACATGATAAAACATGGCCTTGTGAGTAAGTTAATATTCTCTGTTTCTTTTTATTTGATGTTTTTAGCGTATCGGGTGAAACTTGGTGGAGTGATCTCCACGTTGTTCTTCTGACATATGTTGAAGAATTGTTGAAATTATAAGTATCTGATAATGTAAACACTTGACCGATGAATCCAAATTTAATGTATTGCCATCCGCCCATGCTTGATGCGTAGTTATCAAATTGGCATCCATATATGCATTCTATTTTTGCTACTACTACATAACTTTGGACAATTATCACAGGGATGGACGTCACATTTGGATTTGCCTTTGTCTAGCGAGCTATGAAAGATTTATTGCCCATAAGAGAAAATTTGGAAGGATCCCAATAGAAGTGGTTTAGACGTGAAGGAGAGTCATCCAACTGTTGATGGACTAAGAGTTGGATATGAGTCATCGAATTAATCCGCCATGAAATAGTCGAATTGAGATATAAGAGGCGAGTAAGGTAGCATGTAATTTTAACCCAATTGTCAGGTTGCGATTTGCAGGTACATATTGATGGACTAAGAGTCGGATATGAGTTTTAGATACTCAAGTATACTTTGAACATGGCAAATGGACCATTCGTGAGATTATCATTAACATGGTCGTCGTGGTGTGACACGTTCATAATTAGCCAAAGTATGAGCATTATAATGATACGTTGGTTATTACGTTTGAGTATAATTGTTATTTTTTGTAAAGTATGAACATATAATGTTCATTGGTTATTACGTATGAGTATAATATGTTATTTTCTATTGGAAAAATAATAATTTAATAATTCAAATAAATTCTAAAAAAATCTAGTATCTCAAAACTATGTGAAACATAAATTTTTTTCAATAATACTTCGTAGGAATGTACATGTAGGAAGCGCCAAATACTCGAATTTTTACGCAGCATTCGGTTCGGGTCATATAGTAATTCAAAAAAAGTTTGGTTTTGGGCGAGGTTCGAGCAGATCGAGCTTGTCCCAGATCGATTTGGTCGAACAAAAATTTGACAAAAAAAATTGAATATCTATGATAATATATAAAGAATTTGAAAAGATTATAATTTTTACGTAATCCAAATAGAATCAAATCTTTAGATGAAACTCCATCAAATAAACAATTAATATTCGAATTCGATCCCAATTAAATTTTCAATTGAAATTTTCGAATCAAACTAGGAATTCATTCCTCCCAAAAAACCCTAAACCCCAAAAGCCCTCTTCTTCATTTCACAAATCACACAAAACACTAGCCAACACAAAAAAAGATCACATTTTTCACACAATGAGAAATCAATGGCGATTGCTTCTTCTTCGAAGGTCTCATTTTCAATCTCATCCTCATATTCTTCAGGTACATCATCTTCTCCTTCAGTCACGTGCACCTCACGTGCCCCCTCCTCAACCCCTTTTAAGCTTTAATTGTTTGTACTCTTCTGAAGTATCCATTGACCAAAAATCACATAAAGATCCAAACTTTATTGCATTTAAGGACATTTTTGAAAAACCCAACAAGAGTTTTGATGAAATTAAGCAAGATTTGGTGTTAGAAAATGTTGTTGTTACTCATGATTTGGTTTTGGAAGGGTTGAAAGGGTTTCTTGATTCGCCCGAGGTGGCGAAAAGGGTTTTTGATTGGGTTTTAGAGAATGAGGGGGAGAAATTGAGCTCGAAAGCGTATAATTTGATGGTTGGGGTGTTGGGGAGTAATGGGTTTGTTGAGGAGTTTTGGGAGATGGTAAGTGTTATGAAGAAGAAAGGGTATGGGCTTTGTAAAGGCGCTTATGATAGGGTTTACGAGAGGTTTGAGAAAGATGGGCTTAGTGATGATTTGGAGAAGTTGAAGGGGTTGTATCTGTCTGGATCGATAGATGATTCGTTGGATAGTTTGTGTTCGAGGGTTTGTAGGATTATAAGAGGGGATGTATGGGGTGATGGGGTGGAAATGCGGTTGAAGGAGTCCGGGATTGAGTTGTCTAGTGAGTTGGTTGCTATGGTTGTTGAGAATATTGGGATAGAGCAGAATAAAGGGTTGATTTTTTTTAGGTGGGTTGATGAAAGTGGGTTGTTTAAGCATGATGAGAGGACCTATAATGCAATGGCGAGGGTTTTCGGGAAGGCAGGCGCCACTGAGAAATTCTGGAAGGTCGTGGATGAGATGAGAAATGCAGGGTATGAAATCCAAAGGGGAACATATTACGATGTGTTGGAACGGTTTGTTAAGAAGAAATTGTTGAGTGATGCGGTTGCTTTGTATGAATTTGCGATGAGTGGCAGGAACAAGCCCTTAGTGCAGGATTCTACTTTCTTGTTGAAGAAAATTGTTGTCAGTAAGGAGCTGGATATAGACTTATTCTCGAAAGTTGTGAGGGCTTTTACTGAAAGTGGTAATGTGTTGAAAAATGATACTCTTCATGCAATTCTCAAGTCTTTGACAAGTGTTGGGAGAATTGGGGAATGCATTAAGGTATTGAAAGTGCTGCAGGAGGGTGGTTATCTACCTAATGATCTGATGCAAGGTAAGATAGCATACCAGCTTGGTTCGAGTAAAAACTCTGAGGAAGCAAGTGAGTTTATGAATATTGTAGAAGCATATAAGGATGGTTCAAATCAAAGAGTGTGGGCATCCTTAGTTGAAGGATACTGCAGAGCTGGAGATGTGGTCAAGGCAGCTCAGAGTTTCAAGAAAATGATTGAGAATGAAGAAACTTCTTGTGCGGGGCGTGTTTTGGACTCATTGGTTGATACTTACTGCCGCAAGAACAAAGGAAGAGATGCGTACACGATTGTTTCAGAAATGATTAATGAAAAACAGGTGCACGCTGAGCATAGTACATACAAGAATTTGATTAAGAAATTGTTGGCTCAGGGATTCTTTAAAGAGGCCTTAGATTCTCTTGCTTTGATGAAAAACCAAGGGTATCCTCCTTTTCTTGATCCATTCATTAAGTACCTCCCAAGGAAAGGTTCTGCTGATGATGCTATTACCTTCATGAGAGCAACAACTGTGACAAGATTTCCATCTACTATTATCTTTCTGCAAGTATTTGAGGCATATTTTAAGGCCGGTAAGCACAATGAAGCACAGGATTTCCTTTCAAGATGCCCAAGATACATTAAGAATAATGCTGATGTTTTAAATCTGTTCTGTTCTATGAAATCTGAGAGTGTGGCTGCTTCCCCTTCTACGCCTGCCTAGAAGTGAAGAGGCATGTATTGTTTACTGCTTGTTTGCACTTTTGTTAGAAGTTGTGGTTAGAGAGATCCTCCTCTCATGTTCTCATTTTGTTTGTGTCTGGAAACACTGTTAAATTTTTTAGAATAATCTAAAGAAATTAAACTCTCTTTACATTCTCCTGGTGCATAATTATTGTTACCGTCTCGTTTATGTTATGCGATTCTCACAAACAATAAATTGTCATCTCCTAGCAATTAGAGTCTGAAAGTGTATAACTGTTGAATGCAGATTCTTTGATTTGTATTTTTTCAGTGGGATGTAAAAGTTTGTATGTATCTTGTGGTGTGGTGTCTCCTGTTGAAGAGTTGGATAGCTTGTGAGGTAACTAACTGGTATCTGAACTTGCACCATATGGCCTTCCTTTCCTGGTTTACCAAGTGATAAATTATCTTAGTCCTGTGCCTGTCACCCTCGAGAACTGTGTTCCAGACAACATAGGTAAGGCTCAGTTTTAAATTCACCATTTAGGCTTTACCAAATCCAGCTCGACTGTCTACCTTTTCAGCCCGAGTCAAGCTGACTCAGTGCTGAACCCATCACACTCAAGTCGGTCGAGCTGAGCACTCTCAGATTGCTGACAGACCTAATGACATTCGGACCCTAATCATGTGAGTCCTCGATGCGTGACATTCTTAGTCGTAATGAGTTCTTCATTTTATATTTCACCATACTGTAAATTTATATGTATGGTCAGAAGCATTCAGGGGGACAGTATCAACAGTGTCACCGAGTGCATGCTACCTATATGGAATTAATTAATGAAAGACTGTAACTGTCTTTTTCTCAAGGAGTTACCATTGAATTGAGTGATGCCTTCTGGAAGACAGTTAAGTTCATATTTTTCATGAATTGCTAATCTAATACTTTGATGTTTGGTGCATCAACTTTATAACTTTTTAAGTGAAATTCAACTACTTAGAATATCAGACTCTTCATATTTCATGTGACTATAATCTAATATTTCAAGGTAAAATCATGCTTTTTTAAACATACTAGATTATTTGACTTCTACTATAGTTAGTGAAAGACATAAATTGTTGAGCCAACGCTATCTTGATGACTGCTGGATGCGGCTTCCTTAACTGTGATGATGTAATCTCTCCTATAGATTTGTTATTGCAGTTCTGTTGTTCCTGTATTCAGGGTAGATCTGGTTAAGAATAGCTGAAGCAACATTAGCAGTCATTTGGTTGTTTTTGTGTCATTGAAGCTCCATCTTAATATACTACTTCATAGATTGTCATATCATTAACAAGTAAATTCCTTTCCAGATTTAGGTCGGTTGGCAAGCATTTTATCACTTGTTAGTTTGTAAAATTCACTTATATTAAGATGTGAGCTTCCTTTTGCAGAAGTGTATAAACCTGATCAGGTTCAAAACAGTAATTATAGAAACTTAAAAAAAGAATTAGTCAACACAAAAAACAATGTGTTCTTAAGGTTAAAGCTCACTGTTTAGCAATAATGCAGCTGATTCTCATGAGATAAGTGTACCTTAAGAGTTTGAAAAGGTTTATTATTAAATTTGAAAATGAGGGAGAGTGACAACTCAATCACTGAGCAAATTGTTAGCTATGGACCTTCTTGTCTGTTTTTGTCCCAGAAAACTTGGCATTATTGTTTGTTTAGGTGTGCCATCTGGTTTGCTTGTATTGAATGAGACATCTCAATGAGCAAAATGCCATGAGGGTGAGGAAACACCCAAATTGAGGAACCAAATTTGTTACCCCTACATTTTCAACTTTTTATTTGTTTATATATTGTATTTGATATGGTCTGTCTGTCTTTCTCCAGTTTGATCTTTAAGTAATTCTTGGAAATTAGAAATGCTGTGAAACTATTCATATCTTTACCTGTGAATATTTGGAATCTAGCAAGAGATTAAATTGGAAACTTGAAGGTCTACCCTTAGTATGATTTGATGATATGATTAGTTGCTATTAGCCAGTTATCATAAACAGGCAAAGGGAAGAAGGGGGAGGGAACTATTGACTTCAGTGCAATATCAGGCTTTACCTGAACAAGATAACAGGGGGACCATTTTGATGAACAAAATTCTATCTGGACCACTGAAAATAAACTAAATTTAATCAATAGTATTAAGCTATGCACAGCTGTTGTACAAAGAACCAAGTAGAAACAAGAAAATCTTGTAGCTACTGAGATTCTTGAAGCTGATTGTAACATTACTGCTTGAAAGTATCGAAGCAATTCAAACACTCTCCCCCATACTTTGGGCAAATGGTTATCGATTTCAAGGGGCGTTGTTAATTGCAGGTTTCTTTGCCTTTGCACTGGAACGCTTTATCTTGGCAAGGCTTCTTATCTGTTCAATCCCGTTGGGGACGTGGGAGGGGGTGGTGGTGGCAGTCACTGGCACCTATTAGTAGTATGAAATTATGAAGGATGAGTGCAGCTTTTACGGATGGTGATTGTAGTTGAAGAGAATTAATGTGAAAGATAGAACTACAGAAGGTTACAAGGCTTAGATTCTTTGTGTTAAACAGAACTAGAAATAAGATTAGAATTCTAAATTTTTATATGCTAATTATTACAAACTCCCTAATCATTATTATGGTCTATCAATGGCATTAGAATGGTGATCAAAATTTGCTCATCAATCTCAATTCAATTGGCTCTAGAGTCTAGATTATCACATTCTTGTGTCCTTTAAAGTTACTGCATCTTGGGACTATTGAATATCTTATCTTATCTCAGAGAATGTTGGATTCCTTCTCCTTATCAAATCTAACTACCCCAACAAAACCACCCTAGGTAATTGTTTCATGGTCATTTTAAATATTAGTAGGAGGGTACTCTTAGTAGAGGATGGTATCTCTCTTATTGTCCAAGCTAGATAAATTCATAAAATCCCAAAAGATTCATATGCATGAGGACAATATTGTAGGACATATATAAGTTATTTTAGTGACTTGCACCACTACCCATGAAATATTTTGGCTCTATTATGTGTGGGCTATATGTTAGTTCTTGATTCATGTTTCAATCAACTCTTCAAATTTACACTAAAAAATTGATCTAGCCATTTTGGATGAAAATTTGTATTCACTCATGTTGCATTCCATAAAATATTATATTCTCCAAAAGAATTCTGGTCCCTTGTGACAGGCATGCTAGTTTGCTTTATACAAAGGCTCATTGCTTTTCATGTTTTCAGATTACTAGAGTTGAATGGGCTATTGGAAGCTAGTGTTTTAGTTCCTATCTGCATATTTTTACAATACTCAAAATAAAAAGATTACATTTTGAGGACTGCTAAAACATATTATCATCCTTTTCATACTGCCATAGGGTTCTAGCACTTCATCATAAAATATTATTGAAAATGAGGAGAATTGGTTTTGTATTCTGTTTCTTCACATTTGTAAGTAGTTTGAGCTTTGTAATGTCACTGCTCTCTCCAAAAGGAGTAAATTATGAAGGTAAGAAGAATAATATTCTTTTGTACTACAGTTTATAGCTATGATGATTTTATATGTCCTAAGTTAGAAGTTTTGAGAATCAAAGCTGGAAGCATTTGTTGGTTTGTTTATTTTCAGTGCAAGCTTTAATAAGCATAAAGGCTTCATTGAAAGATCCTCATGGAGTGCTTGAAAACTGGGATGAGGATTCTGTTGATCCATGTAGTTGGAGTATGGTCACTTGTTCTGTTGAAGGTCTTGTTATTGGCTTGTAAGTCCATTTTTGTAAGGATTAATTGTTTCTTTTTTTGTCATAAATCATAAGGAAATATGAATGGATTCATTTGTTGTTCAGGGGCACTCCTAGTCAGAATTTATCTGGTATTCTTTCTCAAAGCATAGGAAATTTAACAAACCTTCAAATAATGTGAGTACAAGAACCATTGTTAGTGTTCATTAAAATTTTTGACATATCTTATGCACTAAATGGCATATGTTTTGTTGGCTAGACTTTTGCAGAATAACAACATAGCTGGACCTATTCCATCAAAATTGGGGCATCTCTCAAAGCTACATACTCTTGATCTCTCTAGTAATCACTTCTCTGGTGAAATTCCATCTTCTTTAGGATTCTTGAAGATCCTGCAGTATATGTAAGAACTTACTGGAGCAAACACGAGCTAATAATTTCTTAAATTTACTTTAGTTTTTCATTTTCCTGATGAAACTAACAAGATTTGTTTATTTTCCTTAGGAGGCTCAATAATAATAGTTTGACTGGAAAAATTCCTTGGGAAGTAGCCAATATGTCTCAGCTAACTCTACTGTGAGATATCTTTGCTCATTGAAAATGCAACTTGTATACTCATTGTTTTTTGCTTATTAAACCTGTGAGGCTCTGATCACTGCTATTTTTTTTTTTTGGTAGGGATTTGTCTTTCAACAATTTGAGTGAGCCTCTACCAAGGCTGGCTTCCAAGTCTTTCAAGTAAGCTTTAATGTTAATTTTATATTTTGTCCTCCACTGAATTAATCAGGGATTTGTGCTCAAGTCATGTACCAAATTGCAGCATTCTTGGCAATCCTATGCTATGTCCCACAGGAACAGAGCTCGAATGCGGTGGGATGACATTAATGCCCATGTCTATGGCATTAAACACTTCACAAGGTACACAAACACCAATGTAAATCTTACGCAGTGTAACTCGACTTTAGTTTCTGATATATCATGGAAACTAGGTGGACTTACTTCCCAATATCTCAAACGTTACAATAAGGTCCTTGATGATCACAGGTGAATTTGAAACTCATTGAAGTTAAATATAACAGTATGGTATAATAATCTTATATTTATTTCATAGGGATGAAGAGTTATAGACTTATAGTAATAAGGTCCTTGATAATCATGATAGTTTATAGCTTTAGTTCGTCTTTGAAATGTTGAGATTGTAATTTTTTTATCTACTCTTAAATCTTAACAATGTTCCATTGTACTAGTAAACTTTTTGTGACATATTTTTATGCTACAAATTTCTCGTTACCATCTTAATCAGCATCTTTTCTGCAGATGTTGGGCCTTCAAGGACTTCAAAAAGTCACAGACTCGCAATTGGACTTGGTTCAAGCATAGTGAGTATCTCATTGCTTATCCTTGGAATTGGTCTTTTTCTATGCTCAAGGCAAAGGAACAAGAATCATTTTGTGTTTTATAAAAAAGGTTAGTAGAGACCTATCATCCAAGTTTACTCATCCAGAGACGAGAATAGAATCAAATTTTGAATACTACATAGCTTTTAATATGCGCTCATCCAAAATCAGATGAGCATCAAGAGGATGTTTCCCTTGGAAATTTGAGAAGGTTTGAATTCAGAGAACTTCAGGTGGCAACCAACAACTTCAGTAGTAAAAACCTTCTGGGGAAAGGTGGATATGGAAATGTCTATAAAGGTAATCTTCAGGATGGAAGTGCTGTTGCGGTAAAGAGATTAAAAGATGGCAATGCAGTTGGAGGTGAGAAACAATTCCAGATAGAGATTGGGATGATCAGTTTGGCTGTGCACCGACACTTGCTAAGATTATACGGATTCTGCATGACCTCCACGGAACGGATCTTGGTTTATCCATACATGTCTAATGGATGTGTAGCTTCACGCCTCAAAGGTAATTAATCATATTGTTTCATGAATTAACGAGTATTGTATCTTTCCTTTTGTTCGAAGGCTGAGATGTATATTGATTTTTTTACAGCAAAACCAGTTCTAGACTGGAGTTCAGAGCCCAATTGCCCACCAAGACGACCAGGGACTGTGTATCTTCATGAGCAGTGTGATCCAAAGATTATTCACAGAGATGTGAAAGCTGCAAATATATTGCTTGATGACTATTGTGAGGCGGTGGTGGAGATTTTGGACTAACCAGAAAGCTCTTGGATCGTAAGATTCACACTACTTTCCCTACTACGGCTGTAAGAATGCGGTGGGACACTGAATATCTATCAACAGGACAATCATCCGAGAAGACAGATGTGTTTGGATTTGGTGTCCTTTTGCTTGAATTGATCACCGGTCAGAGTGCCCTCGAATTTGGCAAAGCAGCTAATCAGAAAGGAGCTATGCTGGAATGGGTAAAACTAATGTTGATTTGAAACAAGTTTGATATGTCCATGTTTTGAAATATATAGTTAATTTTCAAACACAATGCAGGTAAGAAAAATCCAGCAGGAGAAGAAACTTGACTTGCTTGTGGACAAAGATCTCAAGAATAACTATGATCAGATTGAATTAGAGGAAATGGTTCAAGTGGCTCTCTTGTGCACTCAATATCTTCCCGGCATGGGTAGATGCAAACAAGTATAAAACTCAAGAACTCTCCTTATCAGCGAGATTTTCGGACCAAACAGATGATTCTTCATTACTTGCACAAGCCATGGAACTCTCTGGTCCAAGATAAATTTTGTCATTCATTCTTAAATCAACAACATGAAACATACAGAATTGCACTTCTAATAGAGAACTCAAGTGTGTCCTCTCATAGAATGGCGAGGCGAATTTGCCAGCCATGATTCAACTTTTATTATAGCAAAAAAGTAATCCCATTGAGATTCTTAGCATAGTGTTGTTTGTGCACTGTACAGTAATATATGTTCAGAAATCTGTCACTTGTGCCTAAGTGTAGTTAAGGCCGCGTAAGCAGGCAGAGGCTATCTTAGAACTGCGGAGTTTGAGCCTCGTTTGAGAAAGTATCGAGAAACTTAGGATTCCAGGAAACAACGTTTTGAAAGTGTCAGTCTTGAATTTAACTTTTGGTATACGTTTGAACACCACAGATCGGGCCGAACTTTTTCAGAAATCCGAGGCCCCGTTTAGGAAGTAAGCGTTTGGGCCCTTTCACAGTGACCGAATCGAATGGATGAGGTAGATCAATAGGAAGTAGAATAGATGATGATAAATTTGTATTTTTAATGGGGTTTTCAACATAGGTTTACGTCGTATCTGAGTGGTAATGGATCGAATGTAGCGGGCCAGCTTATTCATACGGTTCGGTCACAGATCATTGACTTTGGATTTTAAGGTTTGGTTTTCGTGTTTAGCTATCGGGCAGACTATTTGAGAATAGAATAATCTTACGAATGAATGAAACTTTGGAGTTCAGGCTCATGACACAAGTGTAGTAATTTCTGAGTTTTAAAGCATGATGCAGTTTGGATGATGATAAGATTTCCCAAAAATAAAAAACTGGCTACACAATGATGCATGGTCCGTTGGGCTGCCTTCTCACAGGCTCCACTGATAGGTCCGCATGGGCCTGTTCAATAATCTTCATATATTCCAATTTCATCGTATAAAATAATGCAACTACTTAAAATGTATCGTTTTTAACATCAGTTAAATTAAAAAATTCAAAAAGAAGTATATCAAAATTATTATATTCGGCACAGTAATAACCTTATCAAAATTACGTTGAGCAAAAATTAGGTACAAATGAATACAAAAGTTAAAAGCAAAGATTTATATAATTAACATTAATAATAATTTTTTTGACGATATAGTATCTATTACTTAAAATATTATCATAAGAAGAAAAAAAAATTATAAGAGTATAAAATAATATAATTTATAATTTTTATTATTAATGAACTAAAAATTTAATGAATCGTAACTTAGCCAAAAATTGCATGCAGTTACGAATTAACCCATAAACTATTGGAGTAGAACCTACCATCCATTAGTCAAGCATACTATATATGTAGTTGGTTCATATGGTTCTCGACTATTTTGCTTACAACCAATTGACCCTAAATTCTTTACACAAACCACTACTTCAGATCATTTGTGCAAGGTTCTTAACCCCAATGCATGTGGGCTTACAAATGAGATGATTGTAGTCATTATATCATATAATTGTACCTTGTTCTTTAACATTGTCCACCATGTTGAATGTCAACCATTTCAATTGTGATAATAGCATTTAACACCTTCAATTCATAAATTATATTTATCAATTTGAGGTGACTTCAAAGTTTCAAACTAATGTAAATACTTAAGACTTCATTTGCTAGCTGATGAGACTATATTGTCCATATTGAAACAAACTCAAGTAAATAAAGAAGTATCAACTGGGACTACAATAATAAAATTTCCAATTAATTAGAAACATATTGAACCAAAATAATAGTATCATAAACTACATTGATCAAGCCAAGGCTGTGGAGACATGCTTGTGGAGAGGATATGAACACAAAAAGATCAATCCAAATGCACACCAGCAGAACTGATAGATGACAAGCAAGTGCTTCAAGCCCCAACCAAATATATCTAGCAAAGCTAAGTGGGACAAAGGCAAAGAGATCATAAGATCGAATTAGTGACGAATCTTGAATCAATGTGAGGAATAATCATTCACTTCTATTAAAAATATTGTTCATGATCGAGGGTTGGAAGAATTACTATATTTTATAATATATTTATATAACTTATAATTCCATGATGAACTCTAAATTTTTTAAAGTCGAAGGACACCATTGTCCGGTTAGTCTTTTCTAAAATCCTGTCACTAGAGAAAGCAGCTTTCATAAGGACCTACATGCCACGTGAAACATATGAAAATTTGCCCAAGAAATGGATCATCGCCCTTTACCCATTTTTGTGGTTCTGGTCAATAGTAATCCACAGAACCAACTTTCATTGTATTATGTTTGTCTATTATCAGAGTCAGCTATAATATTTTCGTTTTGAAGAATGAATGATTTAATGTTTCGTAACCCTGAAATTCTATATTGATTGGCAGATTGTTGGAAAAAATATTCCACCTAAATTGTGATCAAGTCTTATGTATATACTTATTGGACCATAACAATAAAAACTTTGAGATTATAGGAGTAAGTTTATGTTCTAGAGATGTAATTTCCTATCTCCAAGATGATGAGATTCAAGGACATGAACCACCTTAGTATCACATTGATACTTGGAAAAAAATTCTTCACTTTGAATACCACATTCCCATTTGCAATGGCTCTAATGAGTTTGGAGACCTAATCTAGGTACATGAACAAATAGTCTTGCTTAAGTTCTCGTCCATACCAACTCCTAATTACTCTATTTTCATGTAGTTGTAAATTGACAAAGGGGACAGGTTGAAAAAATAAAATACTGTTCCAAACTTCCAACAACCAGAACTAAAACTGAAAGTAGCTTTAGTATATCTGCCACGTTAGCAAAGGCAACCTGTGACTCAACAAACATGTTGTTTCATTTCTTGAGCAGGCAATAATGCAATATACTTGGCCTGTGAGCCTTCACACCTAAAAGCTAGCAATTAATGAATCAAGACTATCAGTATCAAGTATTCAGTATTCTGTTATCCTTCTATGTTGGTTGATTCCTAAAGCCAAAGTCTCTGGACCCCCCCACATGACCCCACCAAAAACTATTGCCAGCCACAAACTAATATTAAAACTTTTGCCACCTACTAATTTATTGCCAAGTGTCAATCAAAGGATTCCCAGTCATTGCTTATAGTTACTACCCCCACATCATAATTTTTTATCATTCAAAAAATACCCCTTTAGCCTAAACCTTGAGGCTTAAAAAAAATGTTGAAAGAGGAGAGACAAACCACTCCCACTAACAGAATTTGGGCGCAAATTTGCGCTACATGCCGGTCAGCGCCAAGCACAGTCTACTGCAGAGCAGACTGTGCTTTCCTCTGTACCGGTTGTGAAGCCCGCATCCACTCACTCCATGAGCGAGTTCGGGTGTGTGAAGCCTATGAGAGAGCACCAGCTGCATTCTTGTGCAAAGCTGATGCAGCGTCGCTTTGCGCCAACTGTGATTCCGACATCCATTCTGCCAATCCTCTAGCGCGGCGCCACCATAGAGTCCCTATCCTCCCCCTTCCTTGCAGCCTATTTGGCGCCTCCGAAGAACAAACCGATGGGTTCTTGAATCAAGATGGAGAAGAAAAATAGTAGTATTCTGAAACTACTTCTTAAGTTTGTTGCTTAATCTAAAAAGTACCAAACCCACCCCAAATTTAAGACATTCTGTTTGGTGGGGAGAGTGTTGATGAGTACTTAGACCTTGATGATTATAATTCAGATCAACAAAATCAACTTTTTGGACTTGAACAATATGAAAATGATCATCATCAACAAGAACAATTCAGTGTTCCAGACCAAAAGAACAACCCAAATGATAGTATCAAACCAGTTCAGGGTCAAGAAATCAAGAATCATCAGTTTCTTCATCATCAATACGAGCAAGAGCAGCAAAACTACCATAACTTTCAGCTGGAGTTGGACTATGAGGCTCCAGGCACTGAATATGCCTATCCAACTTCATATACTCATAGTGTAAGATTTTATTCCTCCTTTCACATTTCCTAAATGATATAATTGAAATATAATACAGACAACATACAACATGCCCCAATGACTATAAAGAGTCTCCTGTCTAAACGAACTAAAGGATCGAATAGCACGAAACCTTACCCCTATAATATTTTTTATTGAAATTAATATCAAACTAAAATTACCCTTTTTCTTATACACCGTCAGGTTTCAGTTTCTTCACTAGATATTGGAATTGTTCCAGAATCATCAATGAGTGATGGATCAGTTTCTCACACAAGACAACCAAAAGGGACAATTGATATGTTTTCCAACAATCCAATTGAGATGCCAACTCAACTCAACAAAATGGACAGAGAAGCCAGAGTGTTGAGATACAGAGAGAAGAAAAAGAACAGGAAGTTTGAGAAAACAATAAGGTATGCTTCAAGAAAAGCTTATGCAGAAAAGAGGCCTAGAGTAAAAGGTCGTTTTGCAAAAAGAACAAATGTGGATGTTGAAGTTGTTCAAATGTTTTCAACAACAATGGTGCCAGGAAATGGATATGGAATAGTCCCATCATTCTGAAACATCAAATCCATAGTTGATTTTCATGAAAGATAACTATATCTTGATCAATTTGTAATGGAATTTGATTACTAGATTAATTATTTTGTATGGCTAGTGTTTTTTTGTTGATGTTAATTGTAAATTGATGTACATGAGTCTATTTTATTGATGAGACTATTTGTTATGCCTCAATTACGTTACTGCTAGAATATGTTTTTAGTATGGGGATCCGTAGTTGTTATTCGTCGAGTGCATATTGAATAGATATCGTGTTAAGCATATCGTGTTAAACATAATAAGATGTAAATCATATTAATCAGGTAAACTACACTAGCCACAATATATATCTTATGACTCTGATCCATGGTTCAAATTATCGATAAGAAACGATAAAAAGTCTAAAAAAAATTCGTTTCTTGAGGTTACAGAAAAGATACGCAAGTCTTTTACTAAAAGTACTATGTTTCTTGGAAAGCATTAGTTTTCGGTGGAGATTTTGTTTTTTCCACATGTTATTTGATTTTTTTTATTGTTCGGGTCAATTATATCATCTACTCTAACCTTATTTATTTAATTGACATCTATTTATTAAAGAACTCTAGTAAAACATTTTATTTTTTTAATTATGAGCTACATAATCCAATTTTGTGCTGATTTAATTAGTTGATTTTTTGTTTATGATTGTTTACCGTTAATGGATGTGTTTTTTAATTAAATTAGATATTATTGATCCCATTTTATACTTCATTTTACATCATGAATTCATTAATACATGTAATTCAAGCCTAAAAGATAATGATCAATTATATATGAAGCTCGAGGGATAATATGCATACCTTCAGAAGATTAGAATTTTTTACCGAGGAAAATGTATATATACCCTTGTACTTTTCTAAATAAGAAAATATTTCATTTTCCTATTAAAATAATCATATTTATCCTGATAGTTAAACTAAAGATGAAATGGGTAAAACCTTAACATTATCCAAATCATAAGGGTAAATTTGTATATTTTCAATCAGAACGATATATGTGCTTTTTGTAAGAAATATTATGAGTATATATTTATGCCTATAAAAATGTTACAAGTTTTTCACTTATGTTTCATGTTTGACTTAAACACATTCTATTTGTATCAATAAATTCATATAAATAAAAATTGATATTAATATATATTTTTTCCCATTTGTTTCCATAATTTTACAACGTATCCACACTGTTTCTTATAGTTTCCGAAACTTTTTTCCATATTAAAGCTATAAAGCTATATACAAAAACTTGAAATTTTGATTATTAAGTTAATTGCAATCAATATAGACAAAATAGACATTTAAGACTCCAAAACTTTCTAATCCATGAATAGTCCGGGGTAGTCGTGTCCTAGCGAACGGATTGACCCGGTCAGTGTAACATGTTCGGCAGACCCAAGGCCATAACGAACGGTTGGCCCGATCCGTTAAAGGGATTGCGCCTTGTCGGTTCAAAGGTGCTCGAAGGGGCGGCATTGAATGCCTTTTAGCTAACGGTACCACGTTTCCCACAATTTTTGTTTAAAGCGGTGCCGCGTTTGGATTGAGCGGTGTACCGTTTGTTACTAACAAATTTTGAAAAATATTGACCAATTGAACAACATTTCTAATGAAATAACTTTTATTAATAGTTGAAATATAGTTTAAGATCTGATAGGCCTTATCACAAAACAATTAATACAGTACAAACGGTTGACGAATCTGATCTGATGATTAAGTTCGGGTCGTTTCATGGTTTAAACCTTACAGAAAGTTACAAAGTATGAATAAATCTTGTATGGTTTGGGAAATAGTCTCGAGCAGTGAATACAAAGTTTGATAACTCATGTATTTGAGATTGAGGTATTTGAAGTCAATATGATAGTTGTGTACTTTTCTGACAAGGTCAAAGATGGATCATTGTTTACTTGGTATTGAATGTAGATGATATGTTGTTACGCACGATTAATAGTCGGACATTCGAGAAGTTGAAGGAACTACTCGGTGCAAGTTTGATATGAAGGATTTAGGTGCGGCCAAGAAAATTACGGGAATGGGAAGTCTGAGATAGAGTCGGAGAAGCTTTTCTTGTCACGAAAGGTTACATTGAGAGAAGATTCTATTAGATTTGGTATGGCTTACGCCGTCCCTATTAATACTCTGGTGCTTAATGCACATTTATGTAAATTGGCATTTGCATCTAATCGTCGAAAAAAAGGAATCGTCATGTGTTCCTTATGCTAGTCTGATTGGAAGCTTGAGTATGCGTTATAGTACCGCTAGACGTCTTTCACGTGTTGTCGGTGTTGTTAGTAGGTTCATGGGAGGCTTACGAAAGAGGAGTATTGGCGAGTTGTAGAAGGGATATTGAATATCTGAGCCATCGATGTGGGTCTCGGTTATGGTGGTGATAGTCAGAAATATTATTTCTAGATATTTTGATTTCACCAACTATCTTTGGAGATGTGGGCCGGTAAGAGATCGATGGCCAGCTATGTGTTCACTTTTTTGGTGGATTCTGTTGTAAGTTAGAGGAGCTGCTGCACGGTCAGCGGTGACTTTGTCTACCTCTTGCAGGCGAGTATGGCTTTGACGGAAGAGGCGCTAAGGAGGATACAGTTGAGAGGTTGATCCTGCCCGATTTGGGACTACATCATGACCAAGCTATTGTGTATTGTGATAGCTTGAGTGCAATATGCTTGACCAGGGATCAAGTTCATCACGAGAGGACCAAAGCATTGTGAGGTAAAATTTCTTGAAAGAGCGAGAAGAGAGAATCGAGGTAAACAAAGTGGGTACTACGAGATAGCCGGTGATATTATGTTTTGAAGCGGTTCCACGAGCAGAGTTTGACATTGCTGAACTTGCTAAATATTGTTGGCGCCAAGTGGCGAGCGACATCGGCATGACCCGCGTACGCAGTGCAGGGTGCATGCAGTGCGTTCACGGCATACATTGGGTATACGAGCACATCCGTACTTTAAGTACATACAGGTGCTAAGTCACACAGGAGGAAAAAGAAATGTTTTGAGGTTATCGGCGTCTAAGAAGGTCGAGTCAAGGTGGAAATTTGGTAGAAATGTCTTGAATTGATTATGCTAAATCCCATCTAAACATTAGAGTTTAGTTTCAATAGTTAGTCATATAAAGGTTTAGCTTTCTAAGTTTTTTTTTTTTTTTTTTTGTATGAAATAGCTTGTGGCTTTGTAAGACTCTTAGTAACGTGCACAAACTATTTGATTAAATCTTGTAATTTGTTCCTCCACTGTTATGAGTAAGAGAATTTAAATTGGCTCTACCCATAGTTAGTCCAAACAAATGTTTGTTTGGGATACCCGGAGTAAAAAGCTACAGTGTTCTTTCTTTCAAGTCTTTTACTTAATTCTAGTCTACCGTATTGTTGTTACGTTATACCCAAACACGTGTTCGTTATAACAGGACAAAATTTACCTTTTCTAGTTGACTATGATGCACACCTCTTTAATCACATGTTAAGAGCCTTTCCAAACACCCAGGAATTCAAAAATACAACCATCTATATGCAACTTAGTCCAGATCATACAAAGAACACAGATCTTCAAGAAGACCATGAAAGAGTGAAGATACAAGCGGAGATGATAGTGACGGAGATGATGATTTTGATGAAGGACGAGGCGCCCAAGGAAATATTCCAAACACCCAGCCACTAATAAACCAACCATCTACGACACAAATGAAACAATACGAGTACATTAGAGGTGGCGTGCATTACGACGATTCATGCGAGCGAAGAGAAAACTAAGGACTGCAACCCTCACTTAGGGAAAATAATGTAGGGATAAGACAACAAAGACTTGGAGTGGACCAAGAAAATCTCAACCCACAACCTCTCCAAATGATACAACCCATGGGAAATTTTGGATTGGATGTTACCACTAGAGAATACTGAACAAAGGAAAGAATTATTATCCATTTTGAAAGGGAAACAAGGATGGCAATGGAACTCTCCCTTGACAAAAATAGTCTACCAAATAACCTACAAGGGCCCTCGACGGAGAATATCATTACTGATCGATACTACGAGGAATTTGGGCAATGGGTTAAGAAACTGCAAATCTTATAAAACACAAAGCCAAGACAAAATGGACTAAAAAGATTGGGATAGAAGTTCTCCAACCATTCCAACGGGGAGTGCAGAAGAAGAGGCAACACATCTCGATTAATGCAAATTTTGAGGCTCAACTCGGGCAGGAAAGCAGAGTTCTAGAAGGCATTCTGATTTGGGTTCTGAATAATATTTGACTTGACATCATCAAATTTGAACTCCTCTTTCACGAGTTGGTGATTTACAAATCAGAAGTCATTAATAGTATGGAGAAGTGAACTCAATTGGTGGAAGATAAAGTCAAAACCCGATAAATGAAAATAGAAAAAATACTCATTTTCTTGTTTTTGAGGCCATTGGGCGACTATGAAGGAACTGAAATAGTAGATATGTTTGTAAGTATGGATACAGAGGGGGCAAATGGACAGCAACTCGACATGTTGATGGGCTGACAAGAGAAATGTTGAATAACATGGCAATCTTTGAGACTAATTTGTGCAAGCTTCAATGGTCATCTAACCAGGAACATGAGAACAAATGTTTGGGTAAGATCACTAGCTGGGAATAGGAGATTGCAAAATCTCACATTCACTCGCTCCAAACAGGGGACAAGAGAAAGAGAGCAGAACCTGAAACTCTTGATGGGGCTGAGTGGCTTTCACCCAGAGAAGGTCGAAGAGCTATTGATCAGCCCCGGAACTTCATAAATCCAAGTCAACTACAGGGGTATAGGCTGCAACATGGGGCTACATGAGAGCAGAGAGAAAGCAATTGTGGATCACTAGAGCAAGTTGATGAAATAGAGACAACTAAAGGAGATAGAAGCAGGAGGACACGCGAGACCCAACTGGCATGAGCGGGAAGGCTGGCCCAATTATCGCGCCTCCTTTGACTCTTTCGTACATAAGAATTGCTCATGGCTTATTAGTGGTTATTTCAAAACTTTAAAAAAATTTATTACTAGTCAGATTTTGGTGATGGATCCAAAGAAGCAACCCCCAAATGACATTACAAATTTTTTCATGGGCTAATGAGGTTTAGGGAAAACCACTACATTTCAACTTTTATCGACTCTCTTGGCATCACATAAACCGGATGTTTGTTTTTTAAGCTGAACCCTTTGCAAAACAATTACGGGCAATTTTGACCTAGCTAAATTTAATTTTCATTCTAATTTTGGTGTTGATTTTGATGGGAGAAGTGGGGGCTTTGGGTTGGGTTTGCATAAAATGTTAAATCTTGTCCTATTATTTTATCTAAGCACATCATGTTGTTTGAAATAACTACGGAAATTAATAACATTTGGTATTTGTGTTGCCTTTATGGACAACCAAAAACACATTTAAGAGAAGCAACTTGAAATTTGATTTCTAACTTTTTAAATCCATACGTGTCCTCTGTCCTTTTTGTGGAGATTTCTTAAGTTTGTCACATAAAGAAAAGCTTCCGACCACCTTGAAAGTTATCCTGGAACTAATTACCTTCTTGATTTCATCTCTCACATTGGCCTCGATGACTTAAGCCACTTGGATTGTGAATTCACTTGGTGGGTAGAAATAATATTATGATTTATAAAAATTAGGCAGGGGCCATGAGTAATTACGATTTGAATACCCTTTTCCCTCGTTCAACATGGGTTTCCCGTTTCAAAGATCAATCGTGGCGCTTTTGGTTATTAAGACCAAACTTAAGATCATTCATAAATCTAGACCATTCAGAGCTTGAAGATTTCTCCTAAACTTCCTGAATTTCATTCGCATTCTTGTTGGGCTTCTGGGCCCAACCCTATAACTTCGACCTCTTCGCCCATTCGTTTTAAACAATTTAATAAAACTAAACCTACTATAAAATTAGACAAAAATAGAATGAAACATCTTTAACCATCAAATTTATTCAATTAGAACTTAAAAAACTTCAAAAAAAAACCTCCATTTAACTAATGTTACGGAACTTGACACAAATATCAGAAAATAGCTCGACACTTAACTGTATTGAGTAGAAGATTCTGCATTTATAGATGAAACTAAAGTGATTAATAATGGAGACAATAATACAAAAAAAATTCATTCATATGTCAAACATAGATCTAAGGTCAACAATATTCTTGAAATTTTGGACCTACGACAACAATCGATTTACTTCGAAGCTTGAAATCCAAGATCATTGTAAAGAACGTTTCTGACCTCTTTAACCCAAACATTCCATCCGAATCGGATTTGAATCGGTAATAACATAACAAAATGTACTCGGCGATAGCAAATCTCTCCTTATATACGTTCCGGAAGTTGAAGTGAAACGAGCTCTTTTCCAAATGGCTCCAAATAAGTCTCTAGGTCCCGGATAGTTCTACATAGAATTCTTCGAGAGTTGGGATATTGTGAGCATTGACTTCCACTAAAACCATTCGACTTCCCTTAATGGAAATCATTTACTTAAGAAATTTAATAATACCTTAAATTCTCTCGTCCCTAAAATCTTCTATCGAGCTAACCACGGACTTTAGACCTATTATCGACTTATGCAAGTATTGATATATAAAATTGCTTCCAAAGCTTTACTAAACCGTCTTAAGCCTCGTTTAAGCATTTCTACTTCCTTCCAAAATGATTTCATAAATGGCAGAAACGGACAAGATAATATTATAATGGCTCAAGAACTTACTCACACTATTAGAACCTCAAAAAGAAAAAAAAATTGGACTAGCATGAGAATTAAATTGATATAAGTAAAACTTTTGAGGAGTTAGATGAGAGACTTCGTATTTGCTATTTAAACAAACTAAAATTTCACGACAAATGGATACAACTTATAACACATAAAGCCACCAATACTGTCCTAATTAATGGACGCCTCTGAAACTTTTAAGCAATTATGGAATCGGAACAAGGATATCCCTCATCTCGATTCTTTTCGCCCTGCGCTCTGAAACTACTTTACCTTTCCCTCGATAAAAGCGCCTGACTAACAAAACTTTAAATGGATTGTCAATTGCAAGGAGTGGTCCTGAAATGACCTACCTTTTTTTTAAAGACGATAGCTACTTTTTTATTAATCTAAGTAGACACTGCATCTAGCGGGTTTACCACTTATGTCTCAACTTTACGCTTGACTCGGAGCAGTTATCCAATCTGGATAAATCAATTATCACCTTTAGTCCTCTTACCCCCATTAAAATCGGATAGCACAAATTACACCAAACTCAACATTTTTTCAGTGCTGGCAAGTACCTAGAGATAGACTTATTGACACCAAGAGAAAACAAATTTTCCTCAACCTCATAGAAAAAATAAGATCAAGAATACTCATTTGGAAATCAAAATTTTTAAATTTTGCAGGAAGAGTGACTCTAATCACAGTCGTCTTACACTCAATACTTGTTTACCCTATGGGTGTTTACAAAATCCCACTTGGAACACTTAATGAAATTGATAAATTGTTAGGAAATTTTTTATGGGGAGGAAGCAATAACAATAAAATTTACTAGATAAATTGGAAATTCCTCCATTTCGAGACAAAGAAAAGAGGACTTGGACTTAAACATCTTCATCACTTTAACTTAGCACTCCTGGCTAGAAATGGATGGCTTATTATCAGTAACCACAACCCTACTCTTACTAACCTCTTACAATCTAAATATTTCCCCAATAACTCTCCTTCTAATCCAAAAAATACAACTAGCACTTTTTGGGTATGGAAAGGGTTAAAAGATGGCATTAATAAAATTGACAAAGCCATGGTTTGGGAAATAGGAAATGGGGTTGACATCAATATTTGGACATATCATTGGATTCCCACAATAAATCAAACCTCTCTTAATAATTACTTCAAATCAAATGCCAATCCACCATACCCTACAAAAGTCTCCCAATTATTAATTAATAACGATAATTAGGAGACTACCCCCCTCTATCTATCAATTCTTCCAAAACATAATGTGCAATCTCCTCAAAAATAAACAGAAACAGGAGCTCAAATGGAAAGTAAAATCTGGCCCACTAAAGATTTCACTTCAAAAAAGATTTACAATATTATTAATGATAAACAGTAAAAACATTCAAAACACCAAAAATTTAAGCACATTAATAAAATTTATGGAATAAAATTTGGAAAGGCCCCTTCCCTCAAAAAATAAAGATCTTCTTATGAAAGCTAATGCTTAATAGACTTCCCACACTTGATAATATCTCCCTCAAAACTAAAATCACTCTCAACAATTATTGCCCTTTTTTGCAAAGCCCAAAGGAATGAGTCAACCAAATTATTTTATTTCTCAGTACATCTTCTCAAAAGACCTCTAGCTAACATTTCAAACTTAACTTTTACCAATCAATTATCATTTCTACCATTTCGTTTTATCATGGAATGTTTACTAAAGGCATTATAAATAACCACTATAAGTATGACGTTCTTCTGTTCGGAACTATCCTCTGGCATCTTTGGCTTGCCAGAAATGAAAATGTCTTCAAAGGAAAGCAACCAACAACAAGCAATATCAGTTCAAGAATAATTAAAATGGGAAATCAGTGGTTCAATGCAAAACTAGCAATTATCCAAAAACAAATATAAAATGGAACCAAAGAAAATACAAGGATCATTGAATAAGACAAAGACAAATATAAAATACAACAACGATATTTTTCTTACAGGAAACATCTGCAAAGGAGAATGTCAAAGATTAAACACACAAATCCACATTGGAATAACGAATGAAAACGATCGACATGGATACTACAAATGGAAATACATGGAAGAAATCAAATCATTACAGGAGACTCAAAAATAACAATTATCAAAGAAGGAAGAAAAACGCGGGCCAGAATAGGCTGGCTGAGAAGTGCATAGAAACGCATGGCTTACCCTACTCACACAGAAAAATATAAATGCATATAATCACGTACTATTTTTCACAGGTATGGGTAAATATAGGAGGAAGATAAATGAAGTACAAGATTGGGAGCTCAATTTTGCAAGAAAAGTCGATAGAATATGTGAGTGTGGATTCTTACAATTGGATGTTCGCATTTCGAACATTTTCAAAGCTCAAGTTTTCATATTTGGAAAATAGCAGAAACACATGTTAGCTCACCTTTTCGATTGTCTTCTGTTTCGAGCAATTTTTTAGCTCATCCTTATTACTATGACTTATGAAGCTTTGTGAAACACTTAATTATATAAAAAAAAATAATTGAAAATACAGGCCTTAGCATACCTCATAATAAATGGAAGTATATATAGAAAATCAGAGTGCACAAATTAATAATTGTCCATAATTTACCATTCGTTCATACTACGTATTAATTAGTAGAACGTCAATAGGACCTGATCCCATTTAGACGATTTCTTTGATAGTTTAATGAGAATTTCAAGATTCGCAACCCCCCATTGCTCAAAGGGTTAATGAACATTTATTTGATATTTTAACTGTATTATTGAATGCTACAAAAGATTGTTCGTTTTCTTTGATAGTTTCTTTCACAGAGTTTGTTAAATATTTTTGTTGTGTTGTATAATTATATTTTATGAAAAAGCCATATCAATGAAAAATACGTTTAGGAATTCTTTCCCGGTGATATATTTTCATCAAATATTTAAACCTAACCAAATATTTAAATAAACTTGGAAAATAAAACAATCAAAGTCGAAGTGGTGTCTTTTAGGAAACAGAGAAACTATAGATTAATTGTCAATTGTAATCACTTAATTAAGTAGAAGTAGGCAACAAAAATATAATGTATGGCATGCATGGGTAACTTTGGATATTATTGGAGATACTTGAAGTAAAAGGATCCGCGGTCTATCGGATCCTTTAGAGACTAGGATTCATGTGGAAAAAATCCCAACAATTAATGCTAGGATACTCATAAATCTTGAAATTCCATATATAATAAGATAGATATGGGAATTGAAATGAATTTTTCTTATGCTGAAGGGTTCGGATCGGATACCATATAAATGTTAGCATATTGTTTGAGTTGGCATTAAGGAAGTTGAAATAATAATTAAGCCATGATTACGACACAAGTACATGATTATCAAATACTCCGTAATTAATTGCATACAAGACGATCCTTGGTCCAATGTAAATTAGTTCGCATTTTCATTATTGTTATACGAAATTTTTGGCATAATAATAATAAAAAACATTATGTTTCTGCCTAAATTTTGCACATATTTTTTGTAACATCGTAGAACTATATTAGATCCTTAGTTTGCTTGCTGGTTGTTCATCAAGTCATGCATGCTTTCTCATTTTAGGACATATTTTCTTCGTTTCAAAATAAATAATTGTTCAGATGAAAAGTGTTTTATTAAGGGATAATAAAAAACTATATTGAGAGTGTAAAAAACTACATTGAAAATGTAAAAAACTACATTGAGATTGTGAAAATGTATATTAAAAATGCAAATAATTAACTATTGTGAAAAAGTAATTTTTTTCTAAATGATTATATATTTTAAAATGAAATGAGTAATTATTAGTAATCGTGTTTTTTGCCTTAATTCTTAATTTGTTCAACAAATTAATTTCGACATGATAATCAAATTTAATATGTTTATGCCTCTTATATACTCCGTACGTATTATTCTTTTTATTTGTGTTATTTCAAAAACCATATGGCAGAGTAGTAAGTTCAGAAAGGAATCATTTCTATATGACCAATTAGTTAAAGCCACTAGAATTTAAGTAAAATAAGAAAGACAGAAGCTTGCAAATCAATCAATGCTTTGACAAACAAAAGGAAACAGTAAAACCCAACAAAGGCGAGGAGGACTAAATCCATATCAAAATAGTATTAAAAAGTAATGAAATAATTATTTTATTCGTAAATGAATTTTTTGTTGGAAATATGAGATATTAGATCTCATGAATATACCCGTTGAATAATTCGATTGTGCAACCGATTTACTTACATTTAATTATATTCAAATAAGATAAGTGCAGACATATGTTACGTTGTTCGGGCAGTGGCGTATTAGGATTAACTCGCATTGACATTAGGAGTTATGATGACTTACTAGGGTCCTTCATTAATCTATGTATTAATATAATGTTCGTTTAACATAAATTAATATATTCTTTCTTGTCAATCGGTATAAGAAGTCGCACACGGGATCAAACTCTGATGCGATTATAACTTATGGGTTAAAGTAATTGTAAGGGAAACACTAGGCGAAATTCGATTATGGAATTTCATCCCATAATAGAATTAGGGGATGGGCTTTTTCTTTTCTATAAACCCTAATTTAGGGTTTGGAATATAAAGCCCTTAAATTTGATTAATTGTGTCTGTTGTAATCATCTTTTAGAAAGATGAATGAAAAAAACACTATCCTCCCGCCCCTCTTTTGTTCGTACCATAGGAGAAGAAAAACTCTTACTTTTTCTTCCTCTAAACTCCTTTATGCAGCTTTGTTACAGTAAAAATAAAGTAAGAGTTTGATCAATTGGTGTGGACTTTAGAGACAACCTATTTTTGTTGTTTGAAGACTTCTTAGGTCATATTCCGCTGAAACTACAAGGTGTAAGGTACATGAAATATATCTCATTGAATTATTATTCTTATAATTTCGTACTGTTCCTGCAATTCGAATCTGTATAATATGTGCTGTTATTTTAATTCGTAAAACCCAACAACTTTCTCAAACACTACAGTAACAAATAGGGGGGAGGGGGGAATAGTAATTTAACTCTCCTTTTCTTTACTGTTTCAGTGTGACTTTAGCTCCCGTGAAGAAAAGCATCAACTTTCTTTAAACCCAACTTACACAACGATACTTCAGTAATTTTCCTTCATCATATTATAATATTATCCCTCGTCCTAATCCATGCACTGTTGATATGCACCTTTCTTAGTATAAAACAGACCAGAATGTAACAACTCGATTCATCTCAAATTCTCACCAACAAAAGCTTCTAATAAGCAATTAAGAAAAATAGAACATATAGAATGACGCCAACTAACATAACCAGCGCCACCACTTCCACTTCCACCACCATCACAACCACCGCGAAAGGTGTTGGCGTACACTCTCCTATGCCATACCTATTCGGGGGGCTCGCGGTTATGTTAATTATCATAGCGATAGCTTTGTTAATTCTTGCTTGTTGTTACAAAAAATCTTCATCTCAATCGTCCTCCAACGACGTCTATGATGAAGAAAAACCGGCTGAAAAGCCGGTTTACATTCTAAAGCCAGAAATGGAGCCGCGGATTGTAGTTATTATGGCCGGAGATGTCAAGCCAAGCTATCTAGCAAAGCCGGCCTTGGTGGTGGCTGATTGTGGTAACGATGAGCAAGTTTGAAGCCGTAGCGTTCATCATAATATATATATATATACATAATCTTTTTGAGAGACATTATCTTCAACTATTTAGTCTCTTAAGATAATGTGCTTGAAATTTTGTCCTAGATAGAAATTTTGTTAGATTATTTCAGTTGTTTAGAATCTGTTACAAAACTAGATTATTGTGGAATCATATTAAATATTTGAAGTACATTCCGTTATAGCGTCCTTACAATTTACTCCGTAGTTTTTTTTTTCGATCCCTCTATGATCTATTATGTATTGTTAAGGAGTAAAGTATATCTTTTTATGATATGTTTTTTTTTTAATCTTTTTGCAATGACATATAATCTTGACTATATATTACTAATCAATTTTCTTCTTCATTCTATTATATTACTAATGATAATAAAGTCCACGTCTATTATAAATTAACTCTAAAACAAATTAACTAATGACTCATTGTTTTGTTTTATATCATACAAATAAAGATAGGAAAATAATATTAACTAGAGAAATATGAATTGTTAGTTATATCATCATAATATAAATTATTTGTTTTATAATAAGTTAATAACTTAGTGAGATAGTGTTTCTCAATATAATATAAGATGTTACATTATTGCATGTTCTATTTGAGATTCATTTCTTAATAATCCAATGAGTACGTAATCCTTTGTAGTTTGTTTCAATATTATGACACAGCTTATTCCTATTTTAATTGCTTTATAATAGTACTAATTGTATCTCTTATTTGCAATACTCTTTATTCTTACAATTCTATGAATAAATTAAATATTTCATACTCGATACCTTATATATATACTACTTGTTGAATCAAATGTTTCATCCTAATTATTACGTATTTTATACTTCTAAACCAAGTTATTAATAGGAGTAAATATTTATTGGCCAATAAATTTGAGCTTGTAAATGAATAATTAAAAGTGAAGGGGGATAGAACAAATAAATGTATGGATCATATGGCCTATTGTGAAATACAATAAAACTTCAAAAATAAAAAAATTCCCTCCTAATTTGTAGCCATTGAAGCACGATAAAATAAGGTATAATGTCATATATGAAAGTAAGGCCGCCAGCCATCAAAGAGAGAATGATTTACAATAATTATGTTAACAGAATATATGGAGGCTTGCCTCCTATACGCGACGCCTCACTAACTAAGCTTTATGGTCTATAAATATTCGCTCGTATAATCATATCGGATTAAGAAATAAATCCGTGAGAATGTGTGGGGGTCCCTAATTCCACATCACAACAATATTTATCATTTTTGTTCGATTTCGTCATCTCATTAAGGATTTGTTTGAAGATCTCTGATTTAATTTGTTGGCGCATTATCAGGTTCACATAATCATATCACGGTGTTAAAAAAGTCGTAAAATAAAGCTTTTCCATATAAATATTTATTCATTCTGCGTCAGGAAAATAATAGTCTATGAACTTGAAACGCATTATCAATTTCACATCATTACATTACGGTGTTAAAAGTACTACTAGTCTATATACTATTTACAATTGTACCTAAAAATAGTGATATGGAAATTAAATAGGCTCTACATATTGAACTTATTTGACCCATTTAAGGGAACCCCATTCGAATGGGCTTTGAGCCCATCCAAAGAGGATCACATCAGTACTTGAGATTGTGACACTTGTTTATATCTTAAGGAACCAAAAACTTCAACAATCTCTATAAATGCCATAGTAAGCCGTTTGAAGGTAATGTTAATACGGTGCTATTCTTGTTATTATAGCTTTCCTGAAACACCGAGCCCAACTTAGCGTCGGGTGGAATTTCTGTTGACCGATGCGTGGTCTAGGTACAACTACCCCTGGGTTTCATCACGGAGATTCCATGGAGCAAGGAGCGACTTCACAACCAGGTGTAACAACTCGGGCCTGGAGTGGGGCAATACCAAACACACCACGGACGCCATTACCTCAAGACCTCCCGAGGCCCAAAGTAAAGGCACTCGTCCATACTAAGGAGACAGGGGAGCCATCTCCTCGGGAAAGGACGCATGATACAAATCAAGAGAAAGTTGATGAATCAAAGGCCAATGACTCGGGGCTGCGTGCTTCGAGGCCTCGAAAAAAGATCTGCGTCAAATGGTATTGGAGTCTGAAGTAAGATATGTGTTTGTATAAAAGGAGTATCTAGCGTTGTTGCCTGACATAGGTAAGGGTAGGGGTATTAACGAGTCGAATTGAGCCGGTTTTTGGGTCAAAATTGGTTGGTTTGATTAAGCAGTGGAATCGTTTTGTTAATCAACCAAATCGGTCAATAAAATTGTACGTAACATCTTTGGTACATGTTTAGTGTTAGATTAAGAGTTAGGACATGTTTGTTGTATAATTTAGTAAAATGATATTACGACGGTTTAAGCGGCGATTAAAGAACATTTGCGGGCAATTATGAGTCACATTATTGAATCATAACCGGCTGGTTAAACAAACCAAATGAGTTAGACAGCCGGTTTTTAGTGAGTGATTAACGGTTTAATCGGTTTGATATAAACCGTAGATATATATGGGCATGTATACTTCAAAAATGATAAGTTGAACTAGATTAATACTCCCTCCTTCCTATAAAGATTATCTATTTTTGACTTTTTCAAAAAGGTAAGAGAGAATGAAGATATTTCATACTCCCTCCGTCATAATTTAATTTATCATCTAGCAAAAATTTCTTGTTTCATTATAATTGATCGTTTATTTTATCAATGCAACGTTTTGCATTGGAGTCAAAAAAATTGTCTCCTAATGTTCCTATTTTCGTTAGTTAATATTTTTCGCTCTAATTGAAAATAGTAAAACCAATTATTATCTTAATAAAGTACTTTTGAGTTAGATGATCAACTAAATTGACATTAGATGCGTTAGAATACTAAATTTAATTAAACAAAATAATAATTAAATAAATTATTTAGTCAAACTAATTTTTAAATTTTTTTAATAATATAATAAAGTAATTAATGATCGATAATTTATACCGATATGAAAAAAATCGAACAAAATGGATGGAAAGAGTATTTAGTTGTGTGGGTTGGTGGACGCGGCGTCCTGAAGGCGTAATAAAGATTGGACATATTGAAATCTGTAGCCACTTCAGATTGTTGGAACTTGGAACTATAGCCCATACAATTAAGTTTTGAAACAATTGTCCACGCTCTTCGTAATTACTACTTCATCTCTATTTTAATTGACTTTCTCACATATCAAAATAAATCTTTGATCTTTAATTACTCTTTATAAATATGTCCACCAATACAATAAAACTTTTTTGGGAAAATTCTTCTAGGTACAAAAATAATTTATCAAATCGATTGGAGTTCGACTGAATCTATTCCTCTAAGCAGTTAATATTTGTTTAGATGTTGGATTTGGATTTGATGTAGTCACTTGATTTGGGCTTTGAGTCTTGATTTGAGGCGCATTGTGGGAGGCCCCGGGCGATTTGTCATGGGCAGATTTGTTGTATGATCCTGGGCGGACTTGGATTTGTCTTGAACCGTTGTATGATTAGGCGTATTTGGATTTGTATTTCAGTTGGATGTGAGACCTGGATCAGTGTGATCTCTAGACTGGATAGAAGACATGAGCCTTTGGACTTGGTCTTGACTTGATATGAATTAAATTCGGGAAGCCTTAGCGTATACCTTCTGGACTTGATGTGGTCTATATACTTGAGTCGTGGGAGTTAGATTTGATTTGGCTATGTGTCTATGAGAGGGCGTAGCGAGAACGATGCAAATGCCATTTAGGCGGGTTGGTCTTTATCGGGGTTATGGGGCAGTGTACTGTGTTGTCGAGGATATGCTTGCGTATCTCGAGAGGATGTCTTGGCGGCTTACTCCGTATTTCCCGGCGACGAGGGGGTATGCGACTTATATCGCGCACATGATTTACAACGAGGCATTTATAGCTTAATTATGTAGTTTATTTGATTTATGAGATGCAGATGATGAGATTATCATTGATTTTTGAGTCTTGATCACGAAATTACTACGTTTGTCTGCGAGAACTTCAACTCACATTGCCTTATTTTGGCGCCCTATTTTAGTGATATAGATGAAGAACTTTTGTGTTAACTTTCTCCGTTATTCAATTTAGGCACACATTTTTTTTGGCTTATAGGTTGGAAATCGCAGCGTTTTATGATTTTCTCACGATAAAAGTAGCAATCTTGAGAGGTTTTAAACGAAGAAATACGCACTGAGTTGTTCTTATCTTTAGGAGCTTTTGGTATTTTGTGTTGGGGATGGTTTTTCAAATGAATAGAATTGGATATTTATAGAGCTTCAGGCTCTCTCTTGATTAGTGGATCCATTTTCGAATTGGATTACGATCTTAACCGTTCGTTATTGGCGTAGTCACGAGGCAATCGGATATTTGATATTAAAATAATATTAATATTCTTACGAGTTTAGAGAACACGGCTTTGCGTATTAATGCTTTTGACTTTATTGCAAAGGGTAAAGATTTATCTAGCTCGTTTATTTTTTTATCGGATCGTCGTTTGAGCTGGTTATCAAAGAAAATTCAATTTTATCTCGTTTTCTCCTCAATTTATTATTTTAATCCAGTAAATTTAGGAAACTTGATATTTTAATGACACGTAAATCACATGAGATGTATAATTAGGTTTTAATTAATGATAAAACCTAATTTCACCACTTTAATTAATTTCAGGTGGCTAAAATATCGGGAACGCTTAATTTACACGTGTACGATTTTAATTGGAGGTTGGATCGAAGCCCTAATCTCCACGTGTAATTGTGCGATTGGTCTTTATTTAATTATTTTAATTAATCCAAATAAATTGAATTTAATTAAAAATAATTAATAAAAATTCGACTGTCTGAAGTAGGCTGGACCTTGGGTACTGGGGTGGCGGGATGGGCGACCGCTGGGCCCCCAAATTTTAAAGAATGCCTTATATAAAATATATGCTACTGTATAGCATGAACATAACCGTAGCCTAGCTGGTAGGTGATACCGTGGTGTTGGAGGTCACAAGATCGAAACTCTGCTAACATATTTCATTTTTACAAAAGTTCTACAAATTTAATAGGATTTTCATGTTGTAAATTTGTTGTTCTACCGGGCCCTTTGTGTTCTATGATTCTAGTATTCATAATATGTATTCTATAGGAATCCATTCTATTATTAAATCATTATGTTTCATATTAATTTTATATTTATGAGATGAACCATAAATGTTGATTTTTTTTATATTGAAATTCAAGTTATTCTAATTTCTTCAAAAACATTTACTAATTTATTTTTTTTGTATTTATATTACTAAAATTGAAAAAATTAATTATTCCATTTCATGAAGATTGTATACTTTGATTTATTTTTCTATTTTTATAATTTATGATCTTTGACCTATTTTTACATGCATTTTACAGAAATATGTCAATTTTAAGTTGTATTTAGATATTCTATAAAAAAAAAAATCAAAAATCAAAACTAGACAATCTCTATAGAAGGATGTAGTATTTCTTTGTTCGTATATTCGAAAATATTAATTGTCAGAAGTTTAAGTAGTTTAAGTTTATAAAGTTCAAATATTTTATATTAAAAAACCGAAAATGAACAAAGTTTAAACAAATTAAAAAACTCTTTCAAAATGAAATATGCTCCTTATATAAAATTCAAAATTTTTTATATTTTTTTTTATAAGTAGGATATCAAGTAATACGCCCTTATATAAAATTTATAATTCTGCCATTTCTGTAAGTATAAACAAATTAAAAAACTCTTTCAAAATGAAATACAATTAATTTTAAAAAGAGTATAAATTTAAAAAATCACATTCTTTTGTGGATAGATGCACAAGGAATAATTAATTTATATGTCTTGGGTGTGGGTCAGAATGCGGAGACTCGTAGACGCAAAAAACTTAACGATCGATGATTAATTTCATATTCTTTTTTCTCTCAAAAGAAAATTGTTCTCTGTTGTTAATGCTTTGGGCACTAGACATATTACTGTACTACACAACTTTTTATGGTATTTTAATATTTTAAATTCTTTGTTGCACCGTGGAATCTAATCTTTTTATCCGGAAATATTAAGCTCATCATTTCATTTTAAGTAAAAGTAGCTTACTTTATTTTAGTCATATAAATTAACATGGAGGTGGTGATGGAGGGGAAGGAAACTTTTAGGTTTTCTCTATCTTTCGAGTTTTTATATAGACATATCGTATTGCAGAATTAAATAGACGTATCATATGTATAGATAATTTAAGTAAAAAATTGTTTTATGGTCCGTTTGAAATTATTGGGACGACCTTTATCATTCACTTCTAGTAAATACATCAACTCTCTTTCATTACTTTCCAAAATGAGTGAATGAATGTTTGCAAAAATCCACGCCTAATAATCCTCTACCATCAACTAATTCACTACTTGTTGATGTCTTTCATTTTCTTGTGCATCTTTGCTTGCATTCGTTACAAAAATTGACATCCATAATTTTCAAGTGAAGACGAATTCAACAAGTTAATTTTGTTTAAAATAAATTAAGATCAATTGGCGTAATGTAATGAATGAATTATATACGGTCATATATGCATGTTTTAGTTGATATGGGGTACGGTCATACATGAGGTACAATAGAATAATCAATAATGCAGTTTTTAACCTATTTGGTTGGGAAGATTAAAGCAAATGTACGATATATATCACGGATTCACGGTACTTTCCTAACAGTTACTACACAAAATTTGATGTAACCTCGATGTTAGCAGTTGAATTTGTGAAGGTTTGCTAGCTCAATGAACTTGAATGCAATTCTATGCTGGATTCTTACTTCCCAGTTCCCACTTTTCACCAGAGGAATTAGGTAGGGTGTAGGAGAATAGTCATTTTCTCTCAAATCTTGAAAAATAATTTTTTACTAATAAAAAATATAATTTTATTATTCATTTATTCAACAATTCATTTGTTCTGATCCTCCTAAATTATTACTCTGTATAATATAAATTCATTTTATTTTCCTATATAAAATTGTTGGTACCTCCAAATTACTCCATATATATGTCATATGGAGTACTTATATTCGACGTTGCTTGATTGGTTTATCTAACAAACACGACATTAAATACAGTCAGAATGACTGATGAGGACACCCTGGTAGGAACTTGGAAAGCAATCAATTTAGTCCATTGATTGAGCTTCTTCAACACTACTTTTTCAGCAACATGGTGTCATACATTTTTTTACCTTTTCAATGGAAGAAGCCTAATGTGACCTCTTATTGGTCAAATTGCTTGGACTTTTTAAGTTGTGAAATTATGAATAAATGGCCTCTCTCTTTTTTCTTTAGGAATCTTCCATGGCACCATAAGAATCTTCTCTTTTGATTCCCAGGGCTTTGTACGTACCAGTACTTCACACCCTTTCTAGCGTGAAAACAGAAGGGAACGCTAATGAATTAGATTTATCAAATAAACAGATACTCATTCGACTTCTAGTTAATTGATCATGTACCTAAAATTTATATTTCCTTTTTTATTTTATTTATTGGATTTAAATATAACTTTATTTTTATCTTTCCAATTTTATTTCTTAATAAAATATTTTTAACTCTATAATCAACTAAAATAATTTTTAGGTATATTAATAATATTACTTAATCCCTTAATAAAATAATTTTTATTTTCATAATCAAGTAAATATGAATAGAGGGAAGAACAATTTTACATTGTAAATAATTCATGAGTTTCCAATCAAAATTTCGATTGACAATAAGTGGCGTAACACATGATCTAATTGATTAACCAGATCTAACACTGTACATTTGAGGAGAAATTTGAGGAAATAGCAATCAATCCAATTTATTAACTTTTAGCACCTTTTTTGCTAAAATAAGACCTTTTACATTACAAAAAGATAAAATTATCCTTCTCTCATTTCTCTTTCCCTTCCTCTTTAATTAAGGGATAATGGTGGGGGGTGGGGTGGTGGTTTGAAATTGAAGATAAGGTGGAAGGCGAAAGAAGAATAAATAAAGCAGGGGTATTTGGCTTTTTTTAAAGAGTGTTATTTTAGAAGAAAAAAGAATGGAGGGTGCATATTCTTTTTATCTCTACATATATTCAGTTTGTACTTTTTTTAACTTCAACTTTGAATTCATCAATATTTGCTTTAATCCACGTTTGCGGTGACATAAGTCCTTCATTACAATTCAATAATTATGAATTTCTAGACAATTTTAGTTAATTATTGTATATCTTTAATAAGTGATTATAGAACGTATACATTATTTTCATAACACAATTATAAAACATATGTATACTTTATTTTTATAACGTTAAGACCATCTCTAATAGGAGATATTTGGGAAGATAATTGGGTACAATAGAAAATAATTGAGGGGTTAAAATTTGTTCATAATTTTTGAAAATTATTCAATAATTCTCAGTTTTTTTGGGGAATATTTCTTAGACATGTTCAACTAGAGCATGACATGTGGAGTAATGATGTCATGGTGGAAATTTTATCTTCTACTCTTTTTCATTTCGAGTTTTTGGATAGTAATTTGACAAAGTTTTAACAAATAAAATTCACCAATATTTTTTATTTTTCAAGATCAATAATTAGATATTAAGTTTGTTTAATTTGGACAATAGTTTTTTATTACGTTTTTCAAGATTATATATGTTGAAGTATGTATTAATAGTGTGGATGAAAGAGAAAATAGAATAATTTTTTAAATATCTTCTATTGTAGTTTCTAGAGTATAAGAAATTATGGAAATATTTAATGATATAAATGAAAAATAATGTGATGTGATATGAAATATTAAAGAGATAAATTATTTTTTATTGAAAATGGTGTAAAGGACATTCACTTTGAAATTCGTGTCTCGTGAGAAAAAAGAAATTAAACTTGCCAACCAATTAATTCTTCCGCAAGCAAATGGAGAATCATAACCCAAGAAACATCAAATATTAATTGCAGGGTACTTTAGTAACATTACGTCTATCATAATTCATTGTTCTAACTTCTAATATATGCATTACAATAATGTACAATCCTCTACTAGTATAAATAGAGGAAAAATGCAACAACTCGTTCCAAACCAAAACATCCTTAGTAGTGAGTAAAAACATCCAAAGAAATAAACAAATAAATGAGTCAAACCCTAAGCGGCGCCACCACTCCCACCACCGTTAAAAGCGTTTTCCATTCGCCGACGCCTTACCTATTTAGTGGCCTTGCCTCCATGTTAATTCTAGTTGGCCTAGCTTTATTAATTCTAGCTTGCACTTATCGAAAATCTTCGTCTCATCAGTCATCCACAGGGGATGACATTGATGACGACGAAGAAAAATCGGTTAATAACATTATGAAGGAGGAAATCGAACAGCGAATTGTCGTTATTATGGCCGGAGATGTCATGCCAACCTATCTAGCGCAGCCTATCTCGTCTGCAATTATTCTTATTAATAATGATGAGAAAGTTTGAGGCTCTTATAGTTCATGCATTTTTCAGGCATCTTCAAGACTTCATCAACTCTACCTGATTATTACCTACTCAAGAGGCTAATATAATCTGCATTTTCAGATTTGATGTCTCGAAAAGTTTGTTGGGTTATTGGAGCTACTTTAATCTAATTTTGTAGAGAAAGTATAATCAACCTATGTGATTTCTTGAAGAGTAACGAAATACCCTTCTATTTTTTTAATTGTTGTTTTAACCATTTATATATAGATTAAAAAAATAAAAAATAGTAAAAAAACAAATTAATAACATAAAATGATATGACAATTAATTGAAACTATATCATTATTGATTGATAATTTATTTATGAATTATGATGTCATATGTTGACTATAAATAAATAAGAATTATCTATTAATGTTTCATTAATAGAGATAAAAAATAAAATGGGACATATTAAAAAAATCGAAAGTTGAAGGGGCAAATTGACAATTCACACATAGATAGAGGGTCAGATGAATTTAGGCCTTGTTTATTACGTAGACCTTTGGCAACATGGTAAGGCAGTGTTGTAAATGAAACCATTTACATCAAACATAAATATTACAGTAATGGAAACAGCATATATGGAAATTCATCTTTAAGCAACGCACTAGCTTTTTTCTCTATGCATCATATATCACTTCAAATTATAAATTATATGTGTGATTGAGTGGATCTATAATCCCACATCAGAACAATATCTTCTTGGGTTGAGTTCGTCATCACATCTCTCGTTCCCATCTATATATCTAATGGCATAAGCTAATAGCTACAACAAAATAAATGATTATATTGACATTGATAAAACTAATAATACAATAAACTTTTACAAATTCGTAATTAGTGTATGAATCTAAAATTACCAATTTAAAACCAGTGCGTGGATGGCGAAGCAATGATTTTTATTCTAGATGGCAAAAGAATTTATATCAAACAAATAAGAAAAAATACACAAACACATGCATACATGATTGCGGACAATATAATTTTATTTTATTTAAATTATATTTATCAAAAATTAAAAACAACTATCACCCCCAGGCCCTAATTCCACCACTACTTAACAATCGGAGAGCATATATTACTATGGCTATAGCTATAATGATTCCAGGTCCAATGGTCAAATATATTATACCAAAACAAAAAAAATCAATTCGGAGTATATGGACATATGGTAGTACTTGGTGGCAAGACTCAAAAGGATAATAATGACTCTCATTTAATTTTACATTTAAGTGATTTGATGAGAAAATACGAATCAAAACAAAGAGCTTTTAATGATGAGAAAGGTGTTTAAGTGATAAAGACTATCTTCAATAGGTATTTTTTGAGATGAAAAAGATAGTTTTTCCTCCTTCAATAGTTACTTTTTGGGATCTATTTTTTTTAGGAAGTTTTTAAAAAAATTCCTCCTTCTATGACAGAGAGGATGGAAAATGGGATTATAGATGTCCATGGCAGTGTCTTATACCGTAATGGAGTATACTGTAGCACAAGGCGGCCCGTGAATCACGAGGCCAGGGGAGTTCGAGCCGTTAATCGATGTGAGGCGCACTCACGATAGTTGTATTTTTGGAAATAGACTTACTTGAACTACTATCAAAATGTTACTACCTCTCTTTTTTTAAGTGCAAAATCTTCATGGATGTAGGAAATAGAAAAATAATAAATTCTTGGTAAAGTCCCTTCAAACTGGAATTCGAATATAATATGTATTTATGCAAAGAAAATGATCGACCATTATTAAGTAGTCATCTACTCATCTCAGTGTTGTAACGGGTTGGGGGGCCTTTGAGGGTCTAGCGGGCTGAGGGTATGCATGAGTGTGGACCCTGTTTGCAGGTCGTCCAGTCGGAGCCCGTTAAACACTTTACTAGGTAGTAGGTACTATATCCCTTTCAAATAGTACGAAATCTTGAAAAATAAACACATAAATTATAATGATCCTTTTAAATTGTAGTAATCCTACCTTAAAAACCTAAAGAGAAAAGGTAAAAATAAATAAATATTCATGATATTTTATATAAATTAATGAAAAACGAATCACATTCAATTAGAGTGAGCCGACCTGAAGAGAGTAACTTGCTCGGGTCGGTTGGGGTAAGAAGATGCACGAAGCTCGAGCCGCGAGCCAGCTTATAGGTTCATTAGCCCGGCGAGCCAAGCCGGTCCTGTAGCTTTACCGTATTCATACTTTTTTATTATGAAGATTTTGTTATAATTTTTTATGATTTCAATTTATTATTATTTCGTTATGAATATCTCTTTTATTAAAGTTAACGTTTATTGTAAATTGAAAATTTTGCTTTCCAATTTAAATCTCAATTAATTTTATTAATTGATCAACTAAATTAAATTTATATTAATTCAATTGAATTTTGATTTTAAAAATAAGTAAGCTAGTTAGGAGCTCTGCTTGGGATTAACTTGACTCGATAAAAGTTGGTCGAGCCTTAAGCTCAACTCATTTACAATTCTACATTAAGCCGCATCAAACAAAAACCGACAACAGACTCGTTACACATCGAATAAAACCGAAAAACGCTATCTAATCATACCCATATCTAAGTGAAGAGGGCATTATTGGACAAAATCATCACCCATCAAACCATCCTCTTTAAAGACTTAAACCATGAGGCTAAGGTTGTTGAGGTTTCAGGTAGAATGGAGAAAATAACATACATTCGGCTAAAGGGAGGCCAAAACTTGAGACTCCGACTCCTATTACTAACACTTTCATCGAGTCCAATAATAATAGAAGATATTCGTTCCTATTCGACACTAACTGGTCTCCGCCCCCACGAAATCTCCTTCATCCGCCTTCTCGAAAAGTATGCGATGATTGGGTTGTCCAAATCAACGAAACGGGACATTATTTATTAACTTTGTTTTTGTTTCGTATTCATATAATCGACCCTATTTCTATGTCGTATTCATATATACTTGACCCTCTTTTTGTGTCGTATTCATAAAGTTGACCCCACTTACTGGTGTAACCGTGTAAGGTTGTTTAGTGGCCGAACTAGGATTTTTTGTATAACTTATACTTCTTTCCGGTTTTTTTATTTGATGTTTTTGCATATCGAGGTGAAGTTTGACAATCAATTATTCTTTAACTATATGTTCGAAATTGTAAGAGAATAATATTATGAAGCTATTTTTAAAGAGAATCTAGTGATATAAATTTTATATTTGTTAGAATAATGAGTAATTAGTAATTAATTGTTAAAGCTCTACCTTGATTTATGGAACGTCAAATAGAAAAAATGGAGGGAGTGTCGTATAAATAAGGAAAAATATATATTGATACTGAGGGAGTGTCGTATAAATAAGGAAAAATATATATTGATACTGCATAACCAACCATTGTCATAATTGAGGTAATTATATTGATATTTCACAACCCATCAATGTTATAATTGGGTTAGTAGATTGAAATGCAATTACATTTGGAGTTATAGAATTTAATTTGATAAACCCAATATTATCATCGATGTTGTAAATAAACTATGGTAAAATGTATTTAACCCCACCAATATTATTAATTAAAATGAAGGCATTTCTTTCATTTGTTAAACCTGAATGAAATTGTTCTAACAAGACTAATTAACGTGATATAATCCACATCTTAGAAATAGCGGAATATAAATTTTGGTAATTGGATTCGAAACAACCAACCATTCCCTATGTTAATGGATTTATGGCGAGTTTTGTTTTGGAAAAATTGGTGGAATGATTTTAGGCCAATAATAGGCAGACCCTATTTTCCCGGTGGTTATTTCCGCGGGGAGAATTCATTTCCATTTTGCCCCTAAGAGCGTACACAACGTATATTCAACATAGCAATGAGCACACATATCGTACACTAAAGTCATATTTCTAAAAAAATATTACCAACTTTTCATAATTATTTTATTAAAATGTTATTTTAATAATTATGTTTTTGTCTTTTTTCTTTAATCATTAATCGTTATTTTATATTCACTTTAACATTATCAACTTCGAAGATAAACAATAAGAAAGTAACATAAATAACTAATTCAAATATTATAATTCAGTAAAATTAAGATAATAATTTTAAAATACAAAAAATAATTCCAACGTGTGGAGGAAGCCTTGGAATTCACTTCGCGTCGTTATTTGTAGGCGGTTTAACTTTAAAGAGTATCTGAAACGATGTCTCTTAAATTGTTTGGCCAAGCCTTGTCTGCCGCATCTTTGGATTTATAATTACATATTGTAATAAAAATTAAGCCTTTACAAAATAATTTCTAAATTAATTACTCAAATGAAATATATGTAATATTTAGGAAAATAATTTAACTAATAAATGCTTATAAAACAAAAACAAAATTAACATAAATACTTATATTCATGAAAACTAACTCAATATGTAAGATTCTAAACATGATGAACATTACTTTAACATTATAAATCTTGAAATTTGGCAAAAATATAAATATTTTACTTTAACATTACTAATTTTAAAGATAAACAATAAAAAATAATATAAATAAATTTTATAAATATTATCATTCATTAAAATTAAAATAATAATTTGAAAATACAAAAAACTTCGACATATAGACACGCAATGGAGTGCGCCGAATGCGTTAATACGTTGGATGGTTTCGCTAAGTATCGTAACGTGTCGGTGTTTAGTAAGCCAACTCTATAATTGCATATTGTAATAATTTCAAAAATTAATTACACAAACAAAATATATTTATTATTTAGGAAAATAATTTAACTAATAAATTCTTTTAAAACAAAAATAATAATTAACATAATAAATTAACATAAATTTATAAATTCATGAAAATTAACTTAATATATAGGATTCTAAACATGATAAACATTACTTTAACATTATAAATATTGAAATTTGACAAAAACATGAACATTTACTTTAACATTATTAATTTCAAAGATAAACAATAAAAAAATAATATAATTAACTAATAAAAATATTATGATTCATTAAAATTAAGATAATAATTTACAAATATAAAAAATACTTCCAGCGTGTGGAGCACACATTTGAGTGCACTTCCAAGGCGTGGTATGCGTTGGTTTCTTCTGTATACCTGGCGTGTGCCCAGGTGTTTTACCCAGCATCTGGCCATATCTTGGATTTATAATTGTATATTGTAATAATAATTTCCTAACACAAGTAATTTCACAAATTAATTATTCAAACAAAATATATGTATTATTTAGGAAAATAATTTAGCTAATAAATGTTTATAAAACCAAAAAGTAATTAGCATAAAGACTTAAATTCATGAAACTAACTCAATATATAATATTCTAAACATGAGGAACGTTGATTTAACATTATACATATTGAAATTTGGTAAAAATATAAATATTTACTTTAACATTATTAACTTAAATGATAAACAATAAAAAAAACTAATATAAATATTATAATTCATTAAAATTAAGATAATAATTTCAAAATACAAAAAATACTTCTAAGCGTGTGGAAGCGCGATGGAGTGCACTTGCGGGGCGTAGACTATCTGTTGGTTTCTTTAACGAGTATAAACAACGTGTGTTTGATTGTTTGACCAACACACACTTCACATACTGGATTTATAATTGCATATTGTAATAATAATTACCTAACACAAATAATTTCACAAATTAATTAGTCAAACGAAATATCTTTATTATTTGGAAAAATAATTTAACTAATAAATGTTTATAAAACAAAAATAATAATTACATAAAGCCTTAAATTCATGAAAACTAACTCAATATATAATATTCTAAACATGAGGAACATTACTTTAACATTATAAATATTGAAATTTTGTAAAAATATGAACATTTACTTTAACATTATTAACTTCAATGATAAAAAATAAAAAATATAATAACTAATATAAATATTATAATTCATTAAAATTAAGATAATAATTTAAAAATTCAAAAAATACTTCCACCATGTGGAGTACACACTGGAGTGCACACCTAGGACGTTTACTATACGTTGGGTTATTTAATGATTACTCTATGCGATGTCTTGCGATTGTTTGACAAACCACATACTTCACATCTTTGGAATTTTTAATTGCATATTGTAATTATTTCAAAAATTAATTACACAAATGAAATATATTTATTATTTAGGAAAATAATTTAATTAATAAATTCTTTCTAAAACAAAAAAAAATTAACATAATAAATAATTAAATTCATGAAAACTAACTCAATATATAAGTTTTTTAGCGAGTGTATGTAGCGTGGCCCGACAAGTACTTTGAGTGTGTATTTAATACCCTTGGAAGCCTCTGATAATGGCAGAGTGTATACTTATCAGCCATTTTTAGTATAGATTGTGCACTAGTGTTGAGCTTATGTTGAGTGCTTGAGGATAAAATGAACAGAGTCTACTGGATTTAACAGTGGAATATGGTCACCCCAATAATATACTAAATTAGTAATCAATCGGTGATATTCAATATAATGATCCGAGTGTGAAATAATTGTGATAAAATGACTCATCTAACCTCCTTAAGTATAAAACTTAAACAAATGTTTAAAATCATAAGCCATACTCCGTCTGATAATATTAAAATAATATTTTAGTAAGAAATTTCCGCCGCCTACAATTACTGCCGCCACTTTATTTCTTGATTTGCAAGTATATAGTTTACCCTAATCCCTTACCATTTTTTATCGGAAGTATTTATTTTGAGCTGGGTTTATCAGAGAGAAAATCTCGTTTTTATTATGATTTTTCTCGCCGATTTATTATTTTAATCTCGTAAATTTAGGAAATAATATTTTAATTCCACATCGTCACACGAGATATATATTAAGTTTTAATTAATGATAAACATAATTTCGAAACTTTAATTAATTTCGGTGGATAAAATATAGGGAGGCAGTTAATTTACGTGCACGATTTTAATTGGAGGCTCGATCGAAACCTATCGACACATATAATTGTGCTATTGGAATTTATTTAATTATTTTAATTAATCCAAATAAATTTTTAATTTAATTAAAATTAATAAATAAAATTCAACTGTCTACAAAAGTTAACCTCTATTTTAAGTTGATAGTTTTGTTTTCCAAGTTAAATCTTAATTAATTTTATGAATTGATCAAGTAAACTAAACTTATATTAATCCAAGCAAGGCCTACGGCCACCGTCATATTAACAACTGGGGACATTGAGTCAATTATAGAGGATTATTAAGAATATTATCATATAAACTTTTTAAAGAAGAGGTTTTATCATCTTGGATGACTTGATGTAATGTACTCCGTATTTGCTTTTGCACGAATATACCCCAATACACTTCACAAGTACAAAGTGAAATACTGGACAAATTATCCACACAAATTAGATAAGTCTTGTGGAACAACTGACATATGATTTGTAAGAAATGGACAAAGACCAAATTCGGATATGTGGTAACAGGGACTGAGGCACTCAGCTACACTACACTGATAATTAAAGACTACAAGTGCCAACTAATATATTTTCGGTAATCGATTCCTGACAAAATTAAAGGAAAGAAAAAGTAACACAGTTATGAAAGAAATATTACACAAGACAGAACAATTGATAATCTATAAAATATAAGCTATCATGAATTGTTTTACTTCATCATGAATGAGAAATTGCTGAGCGGCTCTGTCCTGTCACGGCGTTGATTTTCTTATAAGACAAATTATCTCCACTAAAATCGAGCTAAACATATGGATAAGTGAGTTCAAGCAGGTCCATCTTCAAGAGTTTTGTTGCTCTCACCACTTTCACATGCATAATCTCTACTGGCTTCTTTGTAGCTATCCTGTAAATCAAGGAAGGATATTAAATGTGTTAATTTCGAGGTCATTCGAACTTTCTTCAAAGTTACTGTACGAAAAATAATTTATTTTATGAGAAAACAAACTACAAAGAAGTATAAATCTAAGTAGTAAATTACACTGATTCATCCAGTATAGATATTTCAAAGAACTTTGGCGACAGATAAAGAAGTAATATATGTGTTTTTGATATTCTACTACTCAAAGAAAGGGAATGAACTAATTTTTAAGTTGATACGATGACGCGTCGCCAGGGATCTATACGCACATCAACTTCTCGTTCGAAAAAGTTTTTCTTAGAGGCTTATTTTTATATTCTTAAATGGTGTTAAATGTCCCCATCTTGATTGTTGGATCGACTTCCTTTTGATCCAAATGACTAATAATAATAAGAGCGGGTTGGGAATTCGGAGTTTTAATTTTTTTTATAAAATAATGAATCAATTAAATATACCAAATCTTATTTTCTTTCTTTTTTTCATTTTTATTTTAGACTTGCGTTGAATCTATTTAATTTGAAATTCTTTTAGATTTTATGTAAATCGATCTATAAGCAGTTCATTTTTTTAAGCAAATTTAAAATCAATCAAAATCCTCTCAAATCTTCAAATAAATACGAAAAATATCAAGTTAATTTTCATACCACTTAATTTCATTTAAATTGTATAATTTATCGCAATTTATTGTTTTGGGTATGGTATGCATCAACAATATTAATATACCATTATATTTTTACCAATAATATGCACCAGATTTTAGAAAATATCTTATTAATTTGATTGTAACCGGTAATATTTTACACTTGAATATGCTAATAATATCCTATTGATATTTAAGTATGGTATGTAACAGCAATCATTTAAAAATATCGTTATAATATGTGATAATTGTTTACATAAGAGGATGTGAAAAATTATATGTGATTATATTTGAAATACCATTTCTATTATGGGTATGGATTACGTATGTAAAGTAATCTTTGAAATATAATACATTTTTTTAATAATGGTATACACTAGTTTTTATTAAGTATCTGTGAGGTATATCGAGAGAATGATATAAATAGAATAAAAACAATATATAGTATTACACAAATTGTATTGAATAAAATTACAAACATTCAACAAATCAATTTTCATTTATTTTTTAAACTATTTATTCTTGATTCTTAGATCTTACTATACGCCATAAATCTCTCTCCGTCTCTTGGGATTAATCCAGAGTCTCATGATGGTGGATATTGGGCGATGATTGATGTCTTGTTCAATTAATTAAAGGCATCAAAACACAAAATACATGTCAATAATATTGTCATGTATAATGATTATGTGGTATACTATTATATACATAGATATGGTATTTTATAAAATAAACCAAATACGATTATACTCACTGGTATGGCATTCCAGACCACATAAATATAATCATATTTTCATATATGATATTACATTAATTGTTATGAAATTTAAAATGCATAATAAAATACCTCCAACTAAAATAATCAAATTACGTACATTAATACCATCAAATAGTCATACATGATATTATATTCATCAAAAGGAAACAAATACAATTATATTGAAATATGGTATACGATTCGTAAGGATCACGTGATATTTTTTGCGACATAATAAAGTAATTGGATAATATGATAAAGTATACCAATTTGTAGAATATGCATAATAAAAATTATTATATGCATTGATATGGTGATGGATAATATAATATCAAAGTAATTTTTATTTTATATGAGAATATATGATATACAATTTGTATTGTGGGTATGGTAGCCATTAGTAGTACATTATCACCATTGTATAGTCATCATTGATATATTCATCGAATTAGATCTGCAGTGCGTTGAGAAGTTGATATATCAGTAATGTTGTGTGCTTGATTAACTTAGAATAATCGAATCAGTAAATCTCCAAATCTGGCATACTGCGTTAGAAAATCATAACACTTGATTCACGAATTCCACCATGTTTCAAACATCGTCATACAAAACTACAATAAATTGATTTAACAAACAAACTTCAAAAAATAATAATTAGGAGTAGCAACTGATAGCATCCAGCGCGTCCCAATAATCGTCAAGCGAAATGCAACATAATCCGTCAATTCAACTATGTTTAGCCGATTTCAACTTTAAATTGAAAAAAAATCAATTGAATTAGTACTCTAATGGTTCAAAAAAAAGTACCTGCTTCTTTTTGCTATTTTTCTCCATTTTTATTCAATTTTTACAATTTTTGGGTTTGATTATTGCTCCTTAACTTGAATTTCTTCAATGGGTTTATTCTTACATATTTTCTGGAAATTTGTGCGAATTTTTTTGGGTTTAGGAAGTTTTAATGTTGTTATTAGTATTTAGTGAAATATATTTATTACAAAAAGTAAACTAATTAATAGGAAGATTAATATTAATATTTAATGAAAGATCTAGATTCTGAAATTAAAGCCCAATTAATAGCATCTGATTCTGTATTAAGCACATGGCTTGTGTCTTTACAATGCAGAAAATAAACATATAAATACAAGATAATATCTCATTAATTCAACAATTTGCAAATATAAGACCTGAACATAGCGATAGAGGCCATTAATAGCCATAACATCTCCACCAAGTCTCTAGTCCAAAATATCATTAGCTTGCAAATATAGGAAAAAAGATATATATAAAAATAGAAAGACTCCTTAGTTAGCTTCTCCATTAATTAAATGGTACGATCCCAAAGCAAGGAATGGTAGGGACAAGAAGTTTGGAAGTTAATCGTGGTGCTGCAAATACTTGCAGTCGCCAACTATCTCCTTAATGGGTTTATTACCACTAAAGGTAGATGTTGTATATATATCTGGCCGAAAGGTCAACAAATAGTGGACCAAGTACACAAACACATAGGAACTACATTACACTTGTACTTATATTTGACAGTGGATTATATTCGATGCAAATGCTGTAACTCGTTTCATTTAACATCGTGAGAGTCCAAATTTTCATGATTTTGGGACCATTTATGTCCGCTTGCTGTCCTTTGTCACCATGGTTATGCAGAGTAACATAATATCTTGACATATAGAGCACTTGTATTGAGCCAATAAATTCTTGTATGTGTGGTATAAGCGGGAAGTCCTATTTTTTCACAATTTGTGGTACTACTTGAATCTATATTTTCTTATATGGTGTCTGAATTACAATGGAGCACCTTGGTTGTACTCGGGTTTTGTTAAGGACATAGCCATTATTGATAGCTGCATTTGATCCAAACTACAATATTTTTACTCAAACAGACTACAGTTTCAAGAACCTGAGATCAATCCATCTCTACTTACTACTTAGTTAGTTGAGGTTGCGAAAAGGTTCTATCATTGGTCTTGCTTGTTACATTTCTCTGGTACTTACTAGTCCATTCATATGTATAAAATTTTGGATATGTTCATAGTGTTGAGTACTGGCATACTGCTGCTATATGCGACTTAAGTATTTACATTTCGGTGGCCTCCACCACATTACTGATGTTGAAGCGATTTGGAGTTCCAGCAGAGGGATTGGAGCTTAAAATTGAGAGTAGAGGAGTAGCACCAAATGGAGGTGGAGAAGTTGTTTTATCAGTCCCTGTTGTGCAAGACTGTTTGGAAGTCAGTCCTTATCCAGATCCTGGTTATTTTCAAATGTCTGTCTCTTGACATTTTCAACCAGAGTCTCTATGCAGTTTGAGAATACTATGATTCATGCAGCTCGTGGAATCTTTAACCGTTTGCCCCCGGATATTCATATATTTACTGGTCATAAGGCTGGTGCTTTGTGATAGAATATGAGAAGAGAGGGATAATATTGTTTGTGTGGTTAAATTCGAATATTATTGGCGAAATTTATATGTATAGGTAGAATGCGATGAATACAAATTAATTGATACAAATCGTAATAATATTAAATCACAATAATATATTTAATACGATAATATCAGCAATATCCCAATAATATCTCTAATGTCTCGCAATTTGAGCGGCGTTAGGCTCCTAGTGAAAACTTTGAAGCTTGATAAAGTTGTCTTGAAATTATCCAAAGTGCTGCAATAATTTGTGCATTGAATTTGAACTTTCTGAATTTTTCATTGAGAAAAGTAAAGGAAAGAAGAAAATAAAAATAAACAGTTTTTTTAATGGAATATAAAAGCTAAATAAAAAGGTAATAAAATGGGAGAAAAGTGAAAGATATCATTCTACTGGAGATATTTCTAAAGGGAGGGAGAAAAACGAGAAAGATGAGTTATTTTTTTTTTAAAATTGAGAAGAAGACAGTAAAATAAAAAAGTTTTTTTTTTTTTTATTTTGGTGTTTTCGGAGCAAGAAAACAACAAGAGATGTTATATTGGAGAGAACAAAAAGAATACGATAATAAAATTGTTGGAGCCAAATTGAAAAAGTCCTTGTTTGAGGTAAAATTTAAGCAACATAATAAATAGAAGAAATTGATGGATGATATATGACATAGATGAATTTGCCATAGACTGTAGCTTCATGTGATGTACAAGGAGGAGGGGAATATTGTGCAGACATGTATGGCTATTTGAGCAGAGACGGGGTGGGGGGGGGGGTCATGATTACACAAATCATGTCTTCATTATTGAATAATAATAACAAATAGAGAAAAGAAAATGCAAATAATATAGACAAAAAGAGATAGAGATCGAGAGGAGGGATGACTATTTATGAGATTAGAGGCTAGACAAAAGAATTGATGGGGAGATTGGATGAGCTTTGCACGGTCATCTTGATTTTTTACCAAAAAGAAAGAAAGCAATTGATAAGAATATAAGATAATGAGATGTCTTATACTCAAAGTGCTGAAAGAAGTATTTTCACCACATCAAAATATAGAGACATTGGCCGGACACACTTTCGATCTTATGAACTTTGAAGTTCGGCCACGATTATTGGCATCGTCGGCGGAAGAAGAAAAAGAAAAGATTAGGTCAAAATCTTTAGGTTTTGATACCATGATAGAATATGAGAAGAGGGGAAGAATATTGTTTATGCAGGCTGCATTGAATATTGATATTTATGATTTCTGATGAAGAGAGAAGGGAGTTAGTCTTTGAAGAGATTGGTGAGCAGTTAAGTGCCCATTAGACTATTTGTCTAGAATTTATTGACAATAACTTGTTCTAGCCACAAAATAAATGCTTCTTGGCATAATAATTTCATGTGCTCAAATTTTCTGATTGTGGTTGTTTAATAAAATTCGACACTGCATACCATGACTTTTTATCTAATAATATTAACATTTCTTATAATTTTCTTTTATGAAAGTTAAATAATTATAAAAATTATCATTTATAATTAAATAAGAATAATTAAATAAATATTAGTTTTTTAAAACAAAATTATATAAATATTGTTAAATAATTTTTAATATCCTATTTTTAATTATTTTTTATAAAATATTAATACAAAAAGTGAAAATAATAACTATTAAAACAAAAAGAAAAGTTACAAATAATTGAAATGTAGTATAATAAGCAAAGTTCGCGGTATAACTAATGAAATACAAATAACCACAGCATTAGCGTAATTGATCCTTCTGATCAAACTCTTAAGACACATAATAAGACTCTTAAAAATATTTAATCAAACATTCCAAACTTTGCCCATATGTTATTGCTTGACTAGATCTATTTACGTAATTAAGTGATGTACACATTTAAATCACCTTGATTCGGATCCCCAGCAGCCAGCGTGATTTCTAAATCACGGGGTAGCACCTCGATCGGGAATGGTTGTGGTGCTGAGCCAACACCTGTGATCATAATGGTTCGATGTTGAGCATACGTATCGTTAAATCACAAACAATCATATTGGCAATATGATACATGATCTCATGATGATAGTCAAATCGTTTATGTCCCCTTGATAATTTAATTGCCGAATGATTTAAATCGAGGCTTGAGCGCTCAGAATGCGTTGATGTCCTTTCGGCGTCCACTCACGATATTTTACAAACAACATACGGTTCGCTTATGATCTAATTGATTTAGCGAAAGTTGGATAAGAAGAATTAGATACCATCGTGAAAATAGTATACCGCTTCCCGTTGGACGACGATGGATTAATGATTGTTTAGTCGCTTGATGTCGCTCTACGTAGCACTCTCTTGGATCCTTTCTTTACCAGATCGATATTTCATACGACTTACATGCGTGGTTGATCTCGTCTGACACGCCATTCGGACGTCGAGCTAAAGTTACCATTCTTACCACTTTTATATAGTTCATGTGCTTTTGTCAATATATCATTCTCCGACCACCCGCTTTGTTTCATAAACTTAGCGTTATCATAAGCGTCATGTCCATTCTCAATATTTTGTTGATGTAGTTGAAATGATTTAGAGAAGCTGATTCCGTCAGCCAGATACCGAAGGAACAATGCTCGTCCCCGATGTCAATGATTTTACCCGATATCTTGTTCCCGATTTCTTCCAACCAATGGCTATGCATTCCATTTGATCCGACCACTAAGTAGAACCAAATTTTGTTCAATGGTCCATTTGGGGCTTTTCTTTGAAACGTTAATTGAATCCTCCTGTGAACTATCTTACGTTAGGACCACGACTCATGTTACCAAGTGACATTTGTGTTGAAAATGCGAGGGAAATTATTGCTCCCGATATTTGGAACATTTTTCATTCTCCAACGGCATGAGGATTATAAGAATGTGGTTGAGAGAAATATTGCATCATGCGATGTAATAGGGATGATAGTTTAATTTTGAAGGCATATTGAAAATTGGCAAATTTGGTGGAAATCCGAAATTTGGGATATTTTGAGGACGTGGTTGATTGGAAGATTGATTATCAAATTGATAATTAGTGGGATTTTGATAGCTAAAAGGGTAATTAGGCGACTTTTGATTATTGAAATCATTATTATTAGGATCCATTTCACTAAAAAGATATTTAAAGATTAAAAACAAGAGTTTAGTAAAAGATAATATATGCTTATATTGAAAAAAAAGGTGATTTTTTATATCCAAATTGAATGAAATTAATTCTCTATTTATAGAGGAAAAAAAATGATAATTTTGGTAAAATAAAAATTTTAAAAAAATTAATTTGTTCTCGAATAATTGAGATGGGATAAAAAAATCGAGGAAAATCAGGCCATGCAATCAAAAGCGACACGTGGCTCATTATCTCTCTCTCTCTATAAAACCAGCCTTATTTGTCGCGCCCAACCCGCGGGCAGCATGCGATATCTCTTGGCGTGCTTGACCACAATTAATTCAACGAACAATAATTTCTGTAGGAATTTAATCATGTTTTCTGGCGTTTTCAGTATCGTTCTTGTTGATTTTTTTGATATGTTGGAAACTTTTTGACATCTCCATTATAGTTAGTCTTAGGGAGATTGAGCAAGGGGTAGTGGATTCGACTCTCAGGTTTGTGAATAGAGCTACACTTCTCTGATAGTCCCTACCGGCCTAGCCAGTGTTCTTTTTCTTCATTTAGAACTTGAATCGATGTGCTTTCTTTTTAATGGACTGAGGGTTTGTTGTTTTCTTCTTTGTGCACTTTGCCCACAAGATGTTTCTAAAGTTCGTGTTGGTAAGCTGTCGCCTTATGGAATTGAATCGCTGAGACACATCGAGGACTTCTTGGGTGTTAAATTTCACATTAAGCCAGATACATCGACAGGAACCGTCATACTCAAATGTGTTGGATGTGGGTTGAAGAATTTATCTAGAAAGGTTTCCTAAAGCAATTGCATGGACACATCTTGATTGTAGTTGATACTTGTGTTTGCAACCATTTAACTCTCAGGGAAAAATCATGACAGGTGCTAGTCCAAGTTTTATTGTCAAATGATACCTCTACAATCTACATTAGTTGATGTTAAGTTTTACTAATATTTTTACAACAGGCCGCAATGTCTATTTGTATCAAATTAAAAGTAGAAATAACATCCTTCATATTTAAAAACATCCTACACTAGTTGGGAGCCAAACAATCTTGCAATTCATCATAGTTCCTGCATTGCTTCATGCTCTATATTTCTTGAAGTTGTGTTAAATAGCATGTGCATATGATGACTACTTAATATATATTTATGCCAGAATTAATATATTAAGTTGGTTCAATTATCTCAAAATCATATTTGTAGTACCAACATGTAACACTACAAGAACGGAAAAGGAAGAGAATGCAAAGCTTCAAAGTTGATCGAAGAGAAAGTTATGTTGATTGAAAAAGAAATATAGTAATCATAATAACGTATGTTTGTGTGAAGTTACCTTTTAATAACTTATATTTAAAAGCGTCTTATTTGTTACTTTGTGTTTCTAATTGTGTTTCACTCATATGGTAACGTTCAACTCTATATATGCATCTCTATTGCAGTATATTGCATGGTATATCTTTGAAGCACGAGAAATTATTTACTTGTTTATGCATAAAGGTCTCTATGTACAAGCTTGTTTACTCTAAAATCTTGTTGTTGCCTATGAATACAAGCTTGTTTACCCTTTTCTAATCTGGTTCCCATCTAAAATTGAATCAACTCCCTGAAATACATAATGCTCTTCAATGCCACTCACAGATAAGACACCCTTCATCCTATAAAGATCATCGACCTCATCTAGTTCCGATAAGGTTCCTTCAGCAAAAATACTAACACTGGACACTGCCGAATCATGTTTATGATCACGATGATGTCCTTTCTCATGAGCCCCGTGTTGATGACCATGTCCGCCCAGGGATCGATTGTCGTGAACTTATCCTCCCGCCAACACAAAGTCCATATCGACTACCACGTGTTTTAGATTTACGTATTTGTCTTTATAGCGTTGATGTCTTGGGAATATATGATATACTTGAGTCATTTAGTTTTAACATTTCAATCATTAGAATAACAAAAGTTTATTATGATGGTGAAGTTATTAATTGATTGCTCCGGATATTTTAATTAACAAAACAATGGCCTTTTTTACAAGTTATTACTCCTTTATTTTGGTGAAAAAAAATACAAAATTAGTAGATATGATTATAGAAAAACATTTTGAAGGATGGAGATGCGGGTAATGTTGATAAAAGACGAAATAGGTAATAGTAATATTATGCTAACACCATGCTTTGGAGACCGGCGATCTGGTTGATCAGTAATCTCCGTCACTTAAGAACAGCAGACAATGTCAAAAAATAAATTAATTATTAACTTCTTGTTAAGCATTTTATTTCTCAGTATTATTTTAAGATCATGGAGGCTGACAATCTCGGCCTGATTGATCATTATTAATCTCTGTCACTCAAAATTATAAAGACAATGTTAAAAAGAAAAGTCCATTAATTACTCTTACTAATCTCCGTCACTGAAATGATCCCAATTAATATGTATCAATTGCACTTTAATCCCACTAATTAAAAATATTTAGAATAATGGAGATGCAGGGTATGGATCCCCGCATTCTAAGCGAGCGCTCTACCATCTGAGCTACATCCCCATGTTATGTCGATAATATTTTGTATTTTTAGATGTAGGCCAGTATGGATGTCGTTCAAATAAACCTCCAAAATATGGCACGAATGTTAATTTTGAATTTTTTTTTCGATAAATAAATGTTAATTTTGAGTTGAAGGTTTGATTCAAGATGATACGTATAAAAATTAATTTAAGGGTTAATGGCAGGGAAATCAACATGTTCTGTGATGTTTTCGATCGATCGCTTTTTATGTTTAACGTTCTTGTCGATCGCTGTCTTAAAATATTACAATCGTCAGCGAATTACGTAGCGTTAAATATGAGGCACGTGATTTTTTTATTTGAGCATTCGGTCAATTCACTTAACTATATTTTAATTTGTTAAAATAAAGCGTAATTAAACACTCGGTCTCCCTCCCCACGCCCCCCACTCAACCACCACCACCGTCCACCCACCACCGCTGTAAACAAAAAAACTAATACTTGTACTATTTTCTCAATTGGCAATTCATTCCAACAGTGCTACGCACAGAGGCCAGGTGTCCCTTTAAGTTCTTAACTTGTAAACACAAAGAACTCATGTTGAAATAATATGCTATTTAGTCAATTATTCAACAACTAAATCTATCAAAAATCAAATGAAGGACATAGCTCATAGGATAATGTAATATGATCAATACATGTAGAAAAATAGTACAAAATCCTAAACGAAATTTGACATTCTAAGTTTGTGATATAATTTTTCTAATTTTGGCACAAAAAATGAAATCTGATTTATAAGAAATAGTACTTTGTTGAATAAATAACTTGTCGTTTTGACTTGTACAGTGATTTTGAGACTACATATGGTGATTACGGTTTGCTGTTCTGGAAAATGATTTTGGAACAAGAGGTGAAGGTTTTAGTTTGGACAATGACTTTGGGATAAATTATGTGATTTAATTTAATAATAGGATATTAACCCTCGATATATATATATATATATATATATGTATGTGTGTATATAAGTGTATCAAATTATATTTATTTATTACTAATATGTATTCACACATGAAAAAAATTACAATTTTTAAAGGAAAGTTCACAAATAAATTTGAGTCAAGCATAACCTATAACGTACTGAAAAATGATCCAGTCATTAAAGTTCGAATCGATTAAATCATTCATATATATACTGAATTCAATTCGATTTGACATCAAAAATGAGGTTCGAGTTGACTCAATAGAACAACAAGTAAAGTCGAATCTTTCAAGCTTCGATCTTATCAACTTCTTCATATAGTTAATAGTTTTCTCAAATAAAATAATTGTTATTCAACCTTTTTATAATAAATATTTCATATAATCATAGGGCCCGTTTTTAAGTGCATTATTTTTTGTTTTTTTAGAATCTAGTCAAATAAATAGCCCTAAACAGTTTAACCAGCATTGTTTTATTTTTTGATTTCAAAAGCTAGAACAACAGGGTGTGAACAAAAGATCTCCAATGATCAATTCTTTTCATACCACATGCAATTAAAGCTCCACAATCTTTCCCTTGTAAACATAGCGTACAAATCTTCTAAACAATGTCCAACATTGTTTTCCTTTTTTGAGCTTTAAGACAAAACAGCATATCAATTAAGATCTCCATCATAAAAACCGTGTCTTGATTTAGTCTTATTCCTTTCCGTCTTTGTTGGAACCACTAGCTACCAACAATTAGAATCACACAACAAAACACCTAGTCAATTTTCATGCACTAATATTTACATTTTGATAGTAATAGTATCATAATTTTTATTAAATGAAGTTGTACCCAAATATTTACATTGACTATGTATGTGTCTTGTTAGCCCAGACTCAAGGAAGCAGCTTACCCTGTGGGGTAGAGGATGGCGGAAAATTAAATGGACGAATCATTTTCTCCATCTTCTCTAATGTTAGATAAGAGTCTACTTCTTGAAGGATCATAATGACATATCAACAGGCATTTGTTTGATACTGAAAGACTTATACATCAATATTGAAGGGAAATCTTTTAACTGAAGAAAGAATCTCCAACCACAATGTATATGACAATAAGGGAAAGAGAAGCCCATACCTCTGTGTTCTCAAACATCCGTAATACAATATAACTCATGTAGTCAAGCTCTTTAGTTTTGAACAGACGATGCAAAGCACTATCACAAACAAGACTTGCCTCTCCTTGCAGAGATTCATCCAGATTGCAATAACGAAGAACATTTATCAAAGAATGTATGTGGGATTCTAATGTTGAAAGTTAAAGAGTTCATTTACGAGTAGTGAACTGCTACATCAACGACAGGTTGTTAAGCCAAACGATCAATAATAATAGACTTAATAACTAAATCTGGAAAATAAAGAAACAGCCTTGATGATAATCGGGTTAGGTTGCAGCGTCACCTACGTCACGGGCCGAGCTTCTTGGGGAGAATTCCACTAAACAATGAAGTAATTACAAGTAGGAACTACCTTGAATGCTCCACATTACATGGCGTCGAACTAGCCTTCAATCTCTTTACAGGCCCAAGAGATCATACTGCTCACATATTTCTCTCGTATTATCTTTCTAACACCGGTGTTCGACTTACAATATGTTTTACAATGATTGCTCTGATAAATGCATTATAACAATGCGTTCCTAACAATCATACATTAGTTGGAAGATTAGATATTTCTCATGTGGCTTTCATATACTAAACACTCGTGTTTGCACTCAAGAATTCTTTATGGATCATATTTTCAGTCCGTTTAGAGCACGGGATCATAGTTTACGCCGATTACGCACGGGACCTTATTTTCTCTCCGTTTACTTTGAACCATATTTTCGGCCGATTTAGGCCCGAACCTTATTTTTATCGTTTAAGCCCCGAAACCATATTTTCACCCAGTTTGACCGAATGCGAACTATACATAAATATATAGCCAGCTTTAAACTTGCTAGCTTAGCCTATTGTCAGCATCTGCTTTCTTCCTTTTTGTTCTGATACTTCGATTCTTATTGTCTTAGATATTTTCAAAATAAGGTCTCGGGTTGAAATTGGCCGAAAATATGGTCCGGGTCTCGCGGTCAAAAAATATGGTCTCGATAGTTCGGGAAGCGAAATGGGCGAAAATATGGTCTCGGGTCAGCTTGAGCCAAAAAATAAGGCCGAATTAAAGCAGGGAAAATATGGTCTCGAGGCGGCTGAGGCCGAAAGATCCCGCGGGGTTGAAAGCGGGCCGATATGTTTTTCATGCAGCAATTTGAAAATATGGTCAGTCGAAGCGGTAGAAAATATAGTCCAGCGTCGAAAGATGGTCAGGGTGGCTTGGTAGAAAATATGGTCAAGAGTGAAATTATTCAAAAATATGGTCTCGGGCGAAATTATAGTCGGGGTTGAAAGCAGGGCGAAAATATGGTTTCGGGCGAATATATAGTTCGGGTTAGGCGGGCGAAAATATCGTGTCGGGGCGGCAGTCGAAATAAGTCTCGAATTCGAAATGGTGAAAATATGGTCTCGAATTCGAAGCAGGGGTGAAATATGGTTTTGAGGCGAAATGGGGCCGAAAATAACGTCTCGGGTCGAAATTGGCCGAAATATGGTCCCAGGTCGAAACGGTCCAAAAATATGGTGCCGGTGAAAAGCGGGCCAGAAAATATGGTCCCGAGGTCGAAGCGAGCGAAATATAGTTTGGTGAGCGTGGCGAAAATATGATTCGAGGTGAAAGCGACGAGAAAATAGGTCACAGGGTCGAAGCGGACCAAAAATATAGTCTCAGGAGTTAAGCAGGCGAAACTATGGTTCGGAGAAAGCGGGGCCAGAAAAGCCCCGGATTAAATAAGTATAGTTCGAGGCGAAGCTGCGAAAAATAAGGTCCGCAGCCAACGGGGCAGGGGGAATATAGTGCCGAGGCGAGCAGGGAGAAAATATAGTTTCGAGGCGGCTTGGGTCGAAAAATAAGGTCAGGGATAAAACAGGCCGTTAATAATAGTTCTGGGGAGAAACGTGCCAAAATAATAGAATTGACATGGAATTGGAATTGGAATTCTTTTGTTTTTGTATGGAATTGATGGTAATGTATTTTGTGAGATTTGGAATTCAAAAGATATATATTTCCATTCCAATTCCATATCTTATCAAACGCCAAAACTTTATTTTCAATTCAATTCCAATTTTAATTCCGCGAAACCAAACTCACCCTGTAACTAGTGTAAATTATTTCATTTCCAGTCTTAGATTGTACAATCACATAAAACCAATTCCCTTATGTAGACATGTGTTCACCTCCCCATGAATCTGGACAGAAAGTTATGATATAATCATCAGAGGAGCAAGCAACCAAAGGATTAAAGGAATCAAAAGCATAGCTAAAATAAGATGGGCAAGCATGCTTAAACATCTTTGAATACAAACTTAAGCACTTATCAGAATCCCAAATTCACCCCTGCAACAAAAGGAATCAAGATTGAAAGCCATGCAAGCACTTTTGCATGCCACAACTTCCCCTTTAGCATTCAACATATGAAGCTCTTGTGGGCACATATTCTTCAAATCTTGCAAACATCCTTTAATAGAACACTTTGTACTCGAAGATTTCGTTGTTACGGAAACAGGGAGATTGTAACCATCTACTAAACTGACATCATAAAAATTTGGCTTGTTTTTGTCAATTTGTAAGGAGAATTCCACTAATGTAGCTGGAGGAAGGCCTATAGTTCCATTGCATTCGAGTCGGCCACCACCACAATCGCCGGTTTCACAACCAGGTTTGTGGGTGGAGTTGAAGTTGCAGCCGGTTCTAGCCCAGAACCGGCCGCTCCAGTCTCCTGGAGCTTTTACTGTATGGAGTTTTCCAGATGGGAGGTAGAAACCACCATTAGCTATTACTGGATGGCCCTGGTTTGATGCTGTAGCAGGCCATATTGGAAAAGGGCATTTGTTATGTACATAAAAAGTGCAGGCCTGCACTTTTATATTTTCTGCAGAACAAATTCAGGAATTAGTTATGTTGTTAATTAATGAGTGACAATTTCGCGAGTCATCCTGAAATTTTAGTTTATGCAAATTAATTTTTGGAATTACATTATTATCGCACATAGAGTTAGTGGACACAATTTTAATATAAAGAAGTAAAGAACTACCAAATCTAACAGTTCATGCTTTCAGTAATTCAGTCGCTCAAAATGTTACGCATAATGTTTTGGGTTGCAAAGCGTTATTCCAATAAAAAGTTCTAACATTTTATGTCAACTAAACAAAATTAACTCAATTATCAAAATCATGTATACTTCCAGCAATAAAGAACTAAGGACTGCTAGCTAGAATACTCTTTTTTGTTGAAAAAACATGTTAATCTCTGTTCCACTAGGCATATAAAACTATTAATTGAATAACCTATAGCCCATTCAAATAATAATGGGACAATTTTAACACACATGACATAATATAAAACATTGAAACCCACGGATATTTTGGTATTAAATTAATACTTGAAGCTAAGCATTATGAAGTAAATTGTTGGATGTTGTTGGATGTCTTATTGTGGGTCTAACGTCCCGTAAAAGCCGTTAAATACAGTGAGGTGCTCACTAGAAAGGAGTCGAACCTTCGCGAAGGGCGTCAAGATCTTGTTTTATCAGCTTCTTTGTCAGTTGGTATGCGAACGTGTCATAATATAGTTTGCATTATCATAAGTGTGAGAGAAGAATCTAAACAAAACAAAGCTAGTAATATTGAAACGTACCAAAGGATAAGAACTGCAAAACCAATAAGAGGAAAGCTGCTGTTATTGTTTCCCAGGGCATCATGATGACTGAATCAGAGGTAGCTTATTATTAGGTTCCAAAAATATAATTTTATAGTAAAATAAAAATGAGCAATGTTTTACTATTTGTAAAGCCTTTTCTTTTATTGCACTTCAAGTTATGAGTTTGATAATCTTTGGAGAGAAGACATTTATTCTTATTGTCCTCTCTTCACTGTCATGTATGGTTTAAGGAAAGAAGATTGATGAAATGATCGAAGCAAAATCCAGAAGATTAGTTAGTTGCTTGAAGAAACAGGTAACAACATAAGAAGGACAAATGTAAATTTAAATATCCTAATTTAGAAGTGATGAATTTAAAATGGGCTACTATATCCACCCAAAAACAGTAAACAGAAGACCTGGGCTGTTATACACACCCAAACAGTGGATAGTTGGGGTTGAAATGACTATTTTATCCCCCTCTATTTCTAAGGCTGTTATACATACCCAAAAACAGTGGATAGTTGAGGTTTGAAATGATTATTTTAATACACTACATTTGCAAGTATAATAGTTAAAAAGTTTTATTAAGGATAAAATTATTATTTATTACTTAATATTTAGATGTATGTATAGTATTGCTTTCGAAAAAGAGGATATATGAGACTTCTCAATTATTACACCTAACAAATTTGGAGCATAATAGTAATTTCAATCCTAAAAATCCTTCTTCATTTCACGTTTTAAAATAAATAGTTGGTGAATCGAAAATTATTTTATTAAGAGATTGTGAAAGGTACGTCGAAAATGTAAAAGCTACATTAAAAATATAAAGCTTCATTGAAATGAAAATTATTTTATTAAGAGATTGTGAAAGATGCATCGAAATGTAAAATGCATTAAAAATATAAAAAGCTACATTGAAATTGTAAAAAGAATAATAAAATTATAAACAATAGTTTGTGAAAAAATAAATTTTTTTTAAAGTGTAATCTATTCTAAATGTGGTCTCTTCCCCAGTTGATTAGACCTAGATTTAGAGAAAAAATAAAGTATAGAAGCAAGTGAGAGCAAGAATGAACAAGACTCAATTGATATGGGGGAAGCTGAGCGTAGAATAACGGAATACTTAAAGCGATTCTACGACGCCGTTTCATCCCAAGACGGAAAAGCCCTTAGCCACCTCTTCTCATTCTCCTCCCTCTCCCTCGCCGACGCCCTCAACACTTTTCCGGTAACAAACTTGGTAGCGTCTTAATTGTCACCGCGTAATTTCATGAATTTATTCAAAAATTATTGCGGTTGTAATGCTACCGTATTTGAAATAATATGATCATGCCCAACCAAAAGCTATTGCAGGATTTGAACAGAGTCATTACACAGTCTGATGAATATGCAGACATCCTACTTCATCTACTCCGATCATTACAAAGCTATAGGTTAAGAAATTTGGTTGAGTCATTGCCAAACTTCAGCAGCTCAAAAGTATGTTTACCATTCCACGCACTTGTTACAGTTTATTTGTTCATGAACAGTTTACAATGCATTCATTCAGGAGTTTCGCAATTTTGAATCTGCTTGGGCTTTGGAAGCGTTATATGTCATAGCATTTGAAATTAGGATGCTTGCTGACAAGGTCAAATTTAAGATATTTACTTCGTTACTAGGGTATTTTATGCATCATGTAAACTGGAACATGTTAATGTAGGCTGACAGAGACTTGGCCGCTTCTGGAAAAACTCCTGAGAAATTGAAAGGGGCTGGCTCATTTCTCATGAAAGTTTTTGGGGTTCTTGCTGGAAAAGGCCCAAAGCGTGTTGGAGCTTTATATGTCACGTGTCAGCTTTTCAAGATATATTTCAAGCTCGGAACAGTTCATCTGTATGCAGTGTCCATCACGAAGCATTGAAACTGCTGTATTTTCGATTTTGAGGAGTTTCCTGTGAGGGATAAGGTCACATATATGTATTACACTGGCCGTTTGGAAGTTTACAATGAAAACTTCAATGCCGCTGATCAGAAATTGTCATATGCACTAGCCATTGTGATGCTCGGAAAGAGGCAAATATAAGGTTCTCTTTACCCTCGCTTTCAGGAAGTTCTAGTTTTTATATATCTTCCAGTTATTTATATACGATATTGATAGTTTGCTGCTCATGTTTAGCTATTATTAATTTAGGTTTCCATTTAAATGTTATTATAATCCTTTGGGGAATCACATAAATGCTTCCTTTTGCATGTGTTTTTGTATCGAGGATGCATTTTTGTGAAGAATGGTTAATTTTTTTTTTGATGCACATTGTCTTTTTACTCTCCAGGGTGATGAATCTCCCCAAATAATTGTTCTATGATGTAAATATCTGGAAATTTTTGTTATCGATATCTCCCTAGTAGTGTAACCTTCTAGATTGTTAGTATTTTCTTTTGGAGCATATATGTGAGTATATAAATACAAGTTTTCTGGCTTGAAAATCCGTTTGCTTGGTTGGTGGTAACGATTAAACTATATCTTTTTTCCTTTAGGTGTAATTTGTAGCTACCTTGATGCATGCATATATTTAGCATGCCTGTATTGAAGGTTATCATAGGTACTAGTTAGATCTCACTCCCGCCGTGTTCATATTTCTTTTTAGAGTTTATTTTTGTTACACGTGTTCCAAATTTCTGCATTCCATTTTGATAGTGTTTCAGTATATCCTGCTCTAACCCAGAAGTCTTGATGTGTCTCTCAACTATCGTGGAACAGAATGATACTCAGATATCTGATACCTGTAAAGCTTTCGATTGGCATTTTACCAAAAACTTCACTCCTTGAGAGGTATAGCCTAAATGAGGTATGTCGATCTTCTTATGACACTCTTGTGACTTTATCATGGAGAAGTTGCATTTTACTGTATTATGACCACTGCAAAACAATATGACAGTATGCTGATATAGTGGTTTCCCTAAAAAGAGGCGATCTTCGTCTTCTTCGAAATGCACTTCAGGAGCATGAGGACCGGTATGTTATTTATTTGTTTACATGTAAACAGATCAATTGGCATGCGTCTTAGTCTTGAGTTTTGTTTCAGGTTCTTAAGATCAGGCGTTTACCTGGTCTTGGAAAAGCTAGAACTTCAAGTATACCAGAGACTGTTGAAAAAAATGTACGTTTATATAGTACTATGTATAAATTTCTATTTTCATGTTCAAGTATTACATAGAGATGCTGATTTTTTCCGGTCTGTCAGTTACATCATCCAAAAGCAAAAGGACCCGAGTAAAGCCCACCAGATAAAGTTAGAAGTCATAGTCAAAGCATTCAAATGGCTCCAGGTGTGTGGACATTGAGGTGATCTTTATTGCTTCGATTTTGTTTATCTACTCCATACTTGCTTAATTTTCTAACGATGTTTATGTGCAGCTTGCTCAACGATCACAACATTGTACTGCTCTTTTGGCAGGTGGAATGCATAATGTCGATACTAATATACAAGAATCTTGTAAAAGGATACTTTGCCCATAAGAGTAAAGTGGCCGTCTTAAGTAAGCAAGATCCATTTCCAAGATTAAATGGTAAGCCAGTGAGCTTATAGTGTTCATGCTACAATATCAAATGTTGGGAGGTGATGCAAGTATTTCAGGCAGCAGTCAGATATTAATATTCGATATGTAATCGACCACTCGACAACTTCGATGGCTTGTATTCCCATTGGCTAGATACTTGGGGTGAGATGCTGATGCCTAATTGGAGTGGAACTCTGTACTTTGCACCTTCACACAATCTCTTTACAGAACTTTGTAGACACTAATCTGTACAATTTTCTGCAAGTAGTTTGCTACATGCTTGTGGAGTATCTATATTGTTCAAATCGAATTTCATGTAATCTTATTTTCTAAACCTAAAACTTTTTTCTGTCTTATTTTGCTTCCACATTTGATGAATGACGGGAAATTAAAGAGGCATTCTTGAGGTATTATAGTTATTTGAACGCAATTGTAACATAGAGATATGGGCATATTAATGGAAATGACATTAGCACCACTTCTGTTTCTACAAGATTGTTTAGTTTTGATTTTTTTACTTTTTCATAATTGAGGTCCAAGAAAAGAAAACACTACATGCATGAAGAAGCTGTTTAATATACATAGTAAATTATTTATTTCTTGCAATAACAGTTCCAATTATTATGTTTAACATTCTTAAATACTCAAATGGGCTAGTACAAGAATCACGGGTTGATGAACATATGCAGAATGGGGACATCATGCTACTTGTGAGTTGTGTCTGTAATGTGCCAAAAGATAAGAAGTTCCAGCACCATTTCATAGCTCATGGTCACCCAATAACGATTTCATAGTGAAGTATCTCTAGTAACCATGAAAGTAACTCCTTAACAGTAAATGTACAGAAGCCTCCTTAAAGTCCAAACATGCTTACAAATTATTTATTCCTCAGGCTTCTCGTATCGTGGAACCTCCCCTCTATATACTCTCCAAGGTCCACCATAAAACTTTGAACCATCAAGGTACAACTTCTCCAGGGTGTTCTTCCCAGTACTTCTCTGGTCAATGGAGGCGCGACATAAAAAATTAGCCTAGCTGAACGCATCCAGTCAATGAGGAAATAGAATTTCAGGATTTCAGAGTTCAGAAAACAAGAATCTTAAGCAAAAAGTTGGAAATTAATGTGCAGTTTCTAACTATAATAATAACTTCTAGCGCAATACAATATAAAGGCAAGCATGCAAACAATCAATGATCAGAAAATTTCAGGACAAGCAACTTTTATGCAAAAACAGTACACCATTATTCCTTTGCACCCAGGAAAGTATGTCAATACGCTTATTGGCCAGTTTTCCTTTCTAAAGCAGCTTGCAACATACAACATATTTTGCAAACTTTCTTGGACCAAAAATAAAAATCACGTTACAAATTCCTAGGACATCAGAGCCTTAACAAATATTTCATAATGGTACTAGCAACCATCATGTCTTTAATCCAACGATATCCAATGTCAATTTACATCTCATAAGACGTATAATCAGGAAGAAAAACATGAATATGCGATAACTAAAATGTCTCTTGATGGATAAAGCAAACAAATTATTTTGATATGGAACATTGGACGGAACCTTACCTTGTAAAGTTGTTCAGAGATGGCAGCACCAACAACCCCGGTATAAAATGCACATATATAAATAGTAACAAGAGGAGTGAATGATTTTGGCCTTCTGTAAGGATCAACCATATCCCATAAAATGGTTTTCTCCCATTTATTGTACAAATAATCAGCATACTTCCTCCACAGATAGCTAGCCATTCTCAAAACTAAAATCAAGAATGCCCTGTATGCTGCACAACGAAAAAGCAATGTCCTTTAAGTAACTCAAGCTTAATCTGTGAGTAATTAATACTTCTACAAACTATTTCGATTATGAAATTGGTACTTAGGCATTTGAACAAACAGTTGGTAGGCATTATAAACATTTGAGCTGAAAAATTAGAAGTTCTTTGAATGATTGAATTAATATTACAACAATTAATATATACTGGAGATGGATGTAAATAAAAGCCATGTTAGCTGATTGAGAATTACCTTACCTGATCAGAGGGCAGAATTTCGCCTGAACAAAGAATTAGACCCACAGATTTTGCTGAAGAAATTAGAGAGGTAAAATTATGAATAAGCTCCCTGTATTTTATTTTATTTCCAACACACCCATATATACTAATAAGAAATGCATAACGAAATTGGAATGGTAAGAGTTAAACAGTTCGGTTAGAGTTCGGTTTGGCCAAAGTAGAGCGAAACTGTTCATCGATTCTACTGAAAATTCGAGCACCGTCGGTTGATTCCGTCGGTTAATCTTATCGGTTCTCGTATTCGGTTCGGTTCGGTTTCGGTTAAATTTCGGTTTGAGGCGTTTTTGAGCATATCGTCTTGAACTCAAAATTAAGTCCTTAAACTAGATTTAATCGCTTCAATTTGATGAGCTCGCTTTGATTAATTATATAATCTACATACACGTTCAATACACAATATCAACATTTTACATATCTTTGTATTTCCTATATTATTAGTTTGAAATATTTATATATTTTTATTTAAATTCTCTGGAAATAATGAGCAAAGTTAAATAAAATTTAAAAGCCTTTAAAATTATGCAGCGTACGAATCACTACGAAGATTTTGAAAATGATAATAAATAATAAAGAATTAGAAAAATACGCAAAATTTAGAAATCGGTTCGATTGATTCGGTTATTTGTGAACCTAAATTAGTCCGGTTCTCGCCGAACCTAAATCGGTTGAGTTCGATGAAGTTCAAAATTTACGTTATTTTGGTTCGGTTCGGTCGGTTCGATCATTTTGTATTTTGTTGGCGCTAGAATGAGGATTCTGTTTCCCAATTTAAGGGCGTCTTATTTCAATCGAGTCCTCCATATTAATTTAATTGATTATCTAATAAAATTTTCTTGTTTATTTTATACATTCAATTTTTTCATTGATTAAAAAATTCTTTTTTATCTCCCCAATATTTTATTTTTATTGGTTAATATTTTCTCTCTCTTTGAAAATAGTAAAACTAAATAGATCAATTAAATTGAGACGGGAATTAATTCCTTAAAAATGTTAAGCGATTGGTTAGAAATGTGAGAAATAAGAATTTTGGTGATTTGGAGGGGCAAATACAAAAATGAAACAAAATAAAGGCATGATCAAAATTGATATCACAAATTTGACTATTGACCCTATCCAAATGAAACCATAATTTGCAGCTTTACACTTTGAAATGAGAAATGGGAAATAAAGAGCATTCAAGTTGTTTGATGAAATATTCAAATGGGAAGTTGAGATCTTGAAATCGTATCTTTCATTAAGGAATTCATGACTTGATTTCATATCCACTCGTTGTAAGGAGTTGTAAATTGTGTTGTGCGTCTATTGTAGCTAAATTTGAGGAGCATTTAGATATGGATAAAATAACAATCTCTACATCATATAAAGAGATATCCCATTAAGTTAGAATTTATTCTTCATACTAGAGACTTGAGGGTCCGAGGTGTTGTGAGGCTTACTTAAGCTAGGGATCGGGGAGATCGCCGTAGTGTTGAGGCTAGTGCTGTGATAGGGCCATGGGAGTGCTCGAGGTAGTGGAGTTGCGTCTCCCGACTTGATAGGGTAAAAAGAAATCTAGGGTGATTCATGGATTCTTAGTGGTGTAAGGTTGAAATCACTTGGGTTGCGGGCAGGTTAAGCGAGGAGCTAAAGAGATATAAGTTGGTTTGGGCTTCTGACATTTGAAGAAGCGCCCGTCAGTGGATTTAGAGAAAGCTGGGTGAGGGGCAGGTGGGATGTAGATTAGCGAACCTCATTTTTATCCCGATTGTCGAGTTTGCGTCTTACATCACTTCTTTCTTTCTTTTAGTCTATATTGATATATTGCTAGAATTGGTAGGATTCGATTATATGCTAGTTTATGCGCTAATTAAATATGTCGGCATATAATTGAATTAATTTGTAGTATTGACAGTTCAAGTTTAATCGAGCTAAAATTGAATATCATATGTTGATCTTAATTCAATATTCATGATTAGGATAGTTTGATTTGATCAATGAACATAGGCATGTTATATTACGCACCCAATCAAATCATAATTAAACACCTGTCAAAAATGCCTTAAATTCACCTAGTATATCTATGTATTGAATTGAGATATGTTAAATAGATTGCTAGGATTTATCAATAGCTATGAATGGACTTAATCGTATTATGCATGGATGAACTTCATGTTAATATTGATCAATATGAGTTTTGGATGTTTATTGTACATAGTGATTGTTAAATCGTTTTAATTATTTTATCTTTATAGTAGTACCTCATATGTAGAAATTAGTGAAATTAGGAAGCCATGGCGTATATAAGTTTGGGAAAAGCTCACCGTAGAATAACGGAATACTTAAACCGATTCAACGATGCCGTTTCATCCCAAGACGGAAAAGCCCTTAGTCACCTCCTCTCATTCTCCTCCCTATCCCCCTCTTTCCTCTCTGCCGGCCTTCGGGTAACAAACTTCGTAATCTTCGTTATCGCTGCTGTAATTTTCGTTTTGATGAAAATTATCGCCCTTTCTTGTAAAATATGTTTAATCTTATATAGTTTTAAAATATCCGTCCCTCTAAAAAAATTGTCTCTTATGCAAAAATTATCATCACTGCTATAAAATATATTTAATATTGTTTGTAGACTATTAGAAAAAGGAGCGTTTGGCGACGTAAATCCAAAAGCAGTCACATAAATATCCTGGTGTGTGATATTACTACAGCGATGTTCAAGACATAATAATCAAGACCTAGAAAATTTTCGGGTCAAAATTTCTTGGCGAGATAGTGGCGTTGATACGGCGTAATAGTTTTCAGGCAAAAATAGTGCGGCGTTATTGTCCGTTATTTACTAAATGTATTGCCTCAAAAATTTCTTGCCTAAACATGTTTTAAAGATGTGATATCTTGGCTAAACGTCGCGGTGTTGTAAACATATGACATAATTATGGCATGTCTATGACGTTATGGTATTTTCATAAATATCTTAATTTATTGTGTGACATTCATGTGACGTTTTTTAATTCCACCTTACAAAATATAAAGATATAAAATACCAAAATATAAATAAATTCATCTATAGTGACATGTATGTGACGTTAAAGTATTTTCATAAGTATCTTAATTTATTGTGTGATATTCATGTGACGTTTTTTAATTCCACCTTATAAAATATAAAGATACAAAATACCAAAATATAAATAAATTCATCTATAGTGACATGTATGTGACATTAAAGCATTTTCATAAGCATCTTAATTTATTGTGTGACATTCATGTATTGACTTTGAATTCATATAAAATATAAAGATATAAAATATAAAAATATAAATAAAATTCATCTATATTGTGTTTGTGATATTTATGGTATTTTAGTTAATATCTTAATTTATTGTGTAACTTATTTCGTGTGACGTTTTCTAATTCCACCTTATAAAATATAAAATATAAAATACCAAAATATAAATAAATTCATACGTAGTGACATGTACGCTGACGTTAAGGCATTTTCGTAAATATCTTTTTATTTGACTGTGACGTTTATTGTGACGTTTGAATTCCACTTTAAAATTTTTGAGTGGCGAGAAAAATTTTTAACATATGAGTAGTATCGACATTTTCCTGCATGGGTAGGAAATTCAAAATTTATGAAATTTGATATCGCTTATCTCCTCCTATAAGTATAACACAACCATTTTTTTTTCACTCTCTTAATTTCTCTAGGTAATTTTCTTTCCTTTCTCTCTTATGTTTTTTTTTAAATTTAATCTGTCAATTTCATGATTGTTTGTTGTAGTGTTATATACTAACTTGTCTGTTTTTTATGTAGCAAATTCAATTATAATTTGAGGTATATTATATATTGAATCCTTAATAATTAAATATGTTTTTCATTGTTCTTTATTATGTAGCAAATTTAATATTATTATATACTAACTTGTCTATTATTTTTGGATGTAGCAAATCAAATTCTAATTTTAATATGAAATGCTAATTGCATTGCCTTCGAATGAAAGAGGCCCCTTGTTCTGGGATATATTGGTGCAAGTACAAATGGCCAAGTGTTGGAGGAGTGTCTTTATGATTAGCCACGGCGAATGTTACTATCAAGGATGATTAATATTTATTGAGTTAAAGCTTTGTTTTTGTATTTTACTTCCAAAGATAGTTTTATGTGAACTTGTTTGTTTACTTTGTTAAAGATAGTTTATGTTATTGCGATGAAGGGCGCTTGAGGGGTATTAGTGGGTATTGTTATTTGTCTTTACTTAGCCGATATGGTCATGAGCTAAATGCTTCAATTTTAGTAAATATTAATGAAGCGTCATTAGAGTTGGTCGGGTGATCGTGGGCGTGACCGTAAATCGTAGGAGGTTTTGACGGCGTTGGCCGTCGACATAAAAATGCGCTAAATATGCCAAATGCGTTTGTACTCATGCAGAATGCATGTAATGCTACATCTGAAATATCTGAATTTTTTTAACCTTGGGAGTGTATTTGTAATTATTTTTTTTCATAAATTTAATTTTAGAGTAAATTTGTACATGCATGTATTAAAAAAATTTAAAATAAATAATAAAAAAAAGTTAGCATGGTTAGCACCATAAATGTGTTAGCACCGTAATGATCTTACGTGTGTGATGTCGGGCCGGTTGTGAAGTTGGGAGTGATATGGATATAAAGGGCATAAATCTTGCGATGTGCATCGTGTTTTAATTATCGGAATAATGCTCTTTATTTTGATTCGCGCAAACGAGATAATGGTATCCAGCTTGATATTTTATTAATTTTACTTATATTTCCCTAATATAAAGCCCAATTAACGAGTTTTATCATAAAACAAATTAGCACGTCAAACATATCGTTAGTTTATAAAAAAACGATGAAACCTCTCACCACCTTAATAAATTCGTTCTTTTCCGCCTTATTATGTAAATTTGACACAAAGAGTTTTGCATCAGAAAACTAGTGAGCATGATAGATCATATGAACACCGATTAGGGGAGTTGTAATTAATATTAGAGATTTATGCGCAACTCGATATATATCTTGGATCAAATAACAATCTAATCATAATTTTTAGTACCGAATGGAGACAACCTCGACAGTCGACATAGATATCACATGTACAGGAAATCGTGTGGTTAGTTGTAGCTCTATCATGGCACTTATCATTGTAATGCATAATATGGTACATTTACATTATTATTGTAAGTGTGAACCATATCGGTAATGATTTCAGAAACTCAATATCTAATAAGATATTCCCTATAAATTAAATAGTTATAGGATAATGTCTTTTTACAATGAGAAAATTAAAAAACGTAAAAATATTATGAATACTTAATTAATTAATAAGAAATTAAACTTTGATAGCATAATAACTTAGTAGTGAACAAAGAGACCCATATTTGTGGTTACTCAAACTTGTTCAAATCCATTCTAGGTTTACAAAAATACCACAAAAACAACACACTTATAACTCGCATTTATTTATATAACTATTGCTATAGTAAACATCTTATAAACTAATGCTCTTGGCACATACACTCAGATTAATTAATAATCTTCTAAGCAAAAAAAGCCATGATGGCTTCAAGATTCAGCCATGAACAAGGCCACAAGATAGAGCCATCAAAAGAATTGCAGCTTCTTTTTCATCCGGTGGAAAAACATGGTTGAAATCCAACTTGTTTCTGAGATTAATCAAGAAACCTTCAAATCTGTTCACCGGTTCCGGTTCTTGATCAGATGATGATGATCCAATGGCTAATGATGCATTATTAGTATTAGTAGTATTAGTTACTCTGCAACGTTTCTTGAATGGCACAGTTGAGAGGCCATTTATATACATTACCATAGTTGTTTTTGACTTTTCCTTTTGGTGGTTTACTTTTTATCTTTAATTTACATTTGTAGTTGTGTTGTTGGTATTTCAATTGAAGATAAAGGTGTGCCATTTGTTGTAGCTGCAGCTGCTGCTGCCAGGTGCCCTTCTTGCTTTCCTTTGTCTGATCCCACATGCATTGCAAAGAGACTAAGAAAAAGACAAAAAAACAGATACAATGATTAAACAAATGTCTAGCTATATTTGAGATATATACTGTAATAAAAATTCACATATTTTTTCTTGATTGGTGATACTCTAACTTGAGACTAGACCTAATAATGTTAAGTCATTTAGCAATAGAATAATTCAATAATGTTTAAGATCTTTCATGGCAGTTAGTTATATATTAGGCATATATTTTTTTTTTAAAAAAATGTAGATAAACTACAGTAGAAATCGGTAGGAATTTTTAAGTCATTTGGAAGGCCTTGTCATTTAGGTCGTTCGATGTTCTCTATATTGGCGTATATACTTATATAGTATGTTGATTTTGCCAAAATTTAAATTTTAACATGAAAAATATGGTTAGATCACGTTTGATGAGCAATTAATAAAAATTAAGACTAATGTGAAAATTGGGTAAGATCATTATAGATAGCTTGGAGTATTGTTAAACTCTCAAATAAGACCATTATAGATTAGCTTGGAGTATTGTGTTAAACTCCTCACATGTATTGAGATGGTGGTTTATTTGTACTACTTGAAGATGGATGAATAAAGAGAATATAAAAGAATAAATTAATTAATTACCTTAGGTCCTTTTGGGCCACTTCTCCACAGAGGAGTCTTGGTAGTGTTACAATCAAACACAAACCCTAATTGGGGTGTTACTGTTGTTGTAGGAACAGTTGCTCTCATGATCATTACTCTAAAAAGTTATCATTATTGTGGTAAAGAAAGCTTTGGGGTATCTTTTTTCTCCACCACCTTTTTTGAATCAGATTTCTTCATCTTATGCATCGTCCTCACTTTTTGAAAGACATGAATTTTGCAGAGTTATTATTGCCATAATTGTTATTAGCTTCTTGATCTCCAACAATGTCATGTTTGCCTTCTTTACTTACAAGTGAGACTTTCAAGCGTTTTTCAACTTTGGTCTCTACTTGATAAGAATCAAATGATCACAAATACCTTTTCATTTTCCCTGAAATTTACATCAAGAAGATGTTATTGATCCATGGTCATCAATTATAGTAGCTAAAAGAATAAGCTTAATAAAAATGAATTCAATAGTATATACTACAAAATATATATATATATATATATATTCAAGTGATCAAGAAGGTCTGCCTATGCTTACACCCCCTTGAAATTGATACTGTATAAAATGAATTGCTGATCATATGTGATAGACCATTTATTCTAATAATAATACACCTAATAAGTTCTATAAAATTTAAGCCCACAAAACACTTTGAATTAATTATCCGTTTGATCATGTTTGGCTTTTGACACTATTCAAAGCTTAGAAAACCGTTCACGAAGCATATTAAATCCATGCGAGTTTTAATTAACTACATAAATTAAAATTCTTTTGGATTTTAGTTCAAAATTAATTTTCTTATCATACAAATAACGGAACAACTATTATTAGTCCATATTTACCTGACCAATTGGTTGCTGAGGTTTGTTAACTAATTCAGTGTGATGATAATTGTATCCAGCTTGATCTTGAATGTTGTTGAAGTAAAATTGAAAGGAGTGGGAGGATGATGAAGCATCATGTTGATGCTGAAAAGAAGGGCTAATTTGGTGAGCTGTAGATCATCATCATCTTCAATGACGATCCAACAAAGAAGTCGGTGTGATTAGTTTAAATAATTTGGAGTCGTTCT